>KN888191.1:0-11813 GCA_000934455.1 Apostichopus parvimensis | reverse complement strand
ACACTGGACACTTGGTTTGCAGGTACAATTAATTATCTTACTATAATTTAAACCTCACAAAGAGACAGTTTGGTGTATGTTTGTATGTATATTAGATCCTCCTGCAAGCAGGAACTTGCGAAGAAGCCTCATTGGCTTTTCAAAGCCGCAAGCTGACCGAAGTCAATCTCTTACATTCATATTTAACGTCCATGATTATGAATTGTTAATTGTCAACAACTCTATGACTGGACGACATACATTAATCTGGGAGTGACTCGAACCGGGGACCTTCGGGGACCTTATGATTGAAAGGCACCGGCGTTAACCACTGAGCTAACACCCCAACGTGTAAAAATAAATAAATCATTCCAAACTTTGATTCTGTTCAGTTTAAACTGGAAGATTGTCTTTCATACGTTGCTCAATACCTGATACCAGGCTGTACATGTATGTTAACTATTTTCAAACGGACGGCTGCTAGCAACACTAAACAGATATAATGTGTTTTGTGGCATTTCGGCGTCCCATCGGTATCATTGATGAACAGCAGCAGAGAGGTTGATTGGGCAATCTTATGCATCTACGAGTGTAACGTCTCTGTTTTTTTCTTAGCGCCGGAGAGGGACGGTGGATATGCGTTTAATCATAAATCATAATTCATCATTCCTCATGATATGAACGGTACCCGTTCCCCTGTTCACACATTTTCACGGCCACACACACTATCTTGTTTTCTATTATATTAGCTACAACCAATGACATTTCCCTTTATTATAACCCTTTGTCTGGAGAACCGATCACTAGTGTTCTCTATTATTCGACAACTGTTGTCAGGAATTTCTTTTGTCCCATGTCACCAGTTGCGAGGCATAGACATGCCCACACACACACGTTCACGCACACATATATACCCTAACAATTACAGAACTTCTCATGTGAATTCATACTTCGTGTACACACGTAAATAGTAAAACTGCAAAGGGGTGATTTGTACATTATAATAATGTACAATGAGAATGAATTTCATTGGGTAATGCGTGTGCTGGATGTGAGGGGATCACATTTACATCGCAACATAACACAAAACGTCACAATAGTACATCACATAAAAAATATGCCACAAAACAACATATCACAACACTTAACGCCGCAACACATCACACTACAGCACATAAGATGGTTTCATATTCCATCAAATAACGTAACAAGGCATCACAAAATAACATATATACCACAACGTTTAGAACCACAACACTTTAGATGTAACACATTAAGTCGTTTCATTTAATTTCACATTACATCAAACGCAATACAACACATTACAACACAACACAGTACAACACAGTGCAACATGGTACAACACGGTGCAACACAGGACAACACAATACAACACAGTACAACACAGTACAACACAGTTCAACACAGTTCAACACAGTTCAACACAGTGCAACACAGTACAACACTGGACAACACAGTAAAACACACTACAACACAGTACAACACAGTAAAACACAGTACAACACAGTACAACACAGTACAACACAGTAAAACACAGGACAACACAGTACAACACAGTTCAACACAGTGCAACACAGTACAACACAGTACAACACAGTACAACACAGTACAACACTGGACAACACAGTAAAACACAATACAACACAATACAACACAGTACAACACAGTACAACACTGGACAACACAGTAAAACACAGTACAAGACAGGACAACACAGTACAACATAGTGCAACACAGGGCAACACAATACAACACAGGACAACACAACCAAAAGTGTAACTCGACAGAATACATAACATCCCATTGATTGATTTTAGTTTAAGGTTTAGGACTACTCACCTGGCACAACTCCTGCAACCAGCGTCAACACGCCATTTCCAAAGTCGAGAAGTCCGTAGGCAGTCTTGTAGTAACGTGATTCGATGATAAAAACTAATATTCCAGGTGTCATTCCAGACTGTATAGACAGAAGGCAACCATTGATTGCGCTACCGAAGAACTGGGGAACATACTCTTGAGCCAACCATGGCACTCCCTGCATCAATATAAAGGTAATGCCATTTACAAAATAGTAAACACTGTATAAAAATATTGGTGAAAGCCTGACTTTGAAACTGTAGAAGGCAATGATCCTACCAAGTATACCTGTGAAGCCTCCTATACTAGCTACCGTTGCCGCTTGAACTGAAAAGAATCCTTGTTCGATGACGTTCGGTATGAGAAACAACGTCCAACCATCTGCCGGAATCTTTCTTAAATTGCCAAGAACGAAAAATATACAAAACCAAACGTTAGTAAACAAAAGCACATATTCTTTGAGATTTAAATAAGCACTTTGAACAAAGCTATTCGTAGTTGTTCCACTATGATGGGAAAGGTTCTTCCCCTCTTCCCTCTGTTCCACTTCCTCATACCCCTCTTCCTCCCCCTCCGTGAGCTCTTCATCTATTTCGTCAAGTGACTCATCTACCATTATCACATCTTGGTCCTCTCTTGATGATACGGGCGAGCAAAGGAGAAGACCACAGGGAATAAGGTTCCAGCATAGAGCACCATAGATGATATAGGTCCCGCTATCACCATATGCAATTCTGCAGAGATCCATGATGGGCGGTAGGATAGTTATGCCAACATACGAACCCATCATAGAGAGCGGCATTATTGCGGGGTAATCATCTTTAAAATGCTCCTTTAAACATAATGAAGCTGGAAGCAAGAGACATGCAAACCCAAGACCTGGAACAAAGAAAGAAAGAATGAAATCAACACAATGACCTATTGTTATAAATAACTTACAAAATTTGTTGATTGAAATTCACAGAGAAGACAATATAAAGAGCGTGCAAAAGTTTGATAGAGGTCACTTTTGGTGAGGTAGGAGGTGGCGGGATGGCATTTCCATTATTTTGCCAGTTTCTTCCCCAAAATCCTGACTTTATTATGTTATATTATGAGCTTTGAAGTTGTGAGTAAATGAAAACTATTTTTCATTTACTAGTGTTTTTTTCTTTCCAACTGCATTACTGCTTTGAACATATTTATGTTTTCGGAGGGCTGTCTTTTGTAGTCACTCTCTCAATCCGGGCAAAGCATAATATATTTAATACTTTATTATTCGTAATGTTTTCATCAACGTATGTAAAAGACATAAGAATATGACCCTATGATTGCATGCAATGTTTCCAAAAATTATGATAAAACTATCCAGGTTTCCAATTCAAATGATAATTTTATGGTTGGATCACTTCGAGGCAATTCACGAATAACTTGAAAAGCGATTGAATGCTCCAATCCGTGTACTGCTGTGACTTCGACACCGAGATTGACGTTACATGTAATCCTCGGTTAAAAAATTCAGTTTATAACCGCATAGTGAGTTAATCGTTTCAATTTATATAAATGAATATCGCTTTGGTAAAAGTGGTTGCGTTTTTTCATTTCTAAAAAATTGTATCCTCAACTACATCCACTTACAGTCGTTTCAGAAACACACTTTGCTTAGCCGATTCATGTTATTATCAAATTGAAAAACTGTCACAGTCTTGTATGTAAACATGGCTAGGCCTGAATAACGGTGTTATGGGTCTTACGTTAGGCTAGACATATATCAGACACAGATGTTGTCTAAAGCCTTTTTGTGAGGTAGGGAACGCAACACGTTTATGTAGTACTGTCAACGGCTTGAAGTTCACGTGACAAAAAGGGAACATTGCGTAGTCGAGCACGTAATCTTTACCCACAAACTTTTAAACACAAAATGTGTTATTATTATATGCAAATATCAGACAAAATTAAATGACAATGCGAAACTAAAATTCATCAAAAACTTGCATCTAAACTTTGTGAATGAATGAACAAGGTAATTAGCAGCATGGCTAAATTTTTACTGGTTTATATATCATATTATTGAATTTATAGTCACTTCCTACTTAAATTGGATTTAAAACGTAGTGACGTCAGGGTCGCCAATTGATCCGAACTCAGTTGGCGTTATGATATAAATAATGAAAGTTTTCATTTATTTTCTTAACTGAATACCTGCAATTATGGAGAATATCATGTGAAGTATTGGTGAGTTAGCCACCAACCCAATCAAGACGTATCCGAGCCCAACTAGGACGCCACCAATAGTCCCGATAAGACGGAAGCTGCAGAACGTTAGCAGAACACTCGTGATTGGACCTAAGAAGAGAAGATCAATACCATTAGGTGTAGGGATGGCGAGAGCCAAGTTGGGCCCGGAGTCATCGTGACCCATATTTTGAAGTCTTATCATGAAATGAGAATACATTATATTTATTCCCCGACTCAAATTGACCCGCATGAACCCCCCCCCCCCCACACACATCCTACCCCTGACTTCTGACCCCCTATCTCACCAAGCCTGGTTATGTGTTTCGGTCATTGAATTAAACCAATCATGTTTCAAATACGAATGCGCGTCCCGGGTAAATCTAAGTTAGGTCACGGGATACAGAAGCAAACTAAGAGATTTATACTGGGGTGTCATGCCGAGTGTTTCAAACAGTCCAATGCCACTATGTATGTGACGGTGGATGTATCAGTCGTAGGTCGGTCGCACTCTGCCTGATTGAAAGAGACCGGCTCAACCCAACTGTCGTGACATAGGTTCGATGGTCGTTAAGAACTTTATTCGTAAAATCGACTCCCACACACTGAACGACCGATAACCGCATATTGAACAACTGTTTTCTGCTATCGAACTGTGCTCGTGTGGTTCTCATGCGAAATTATTTGCCTGCGATTAGACTGTTGGTTAGATTTTTTTTGCAACTGTGCAGTTGCAGTCGTGAACCGCACACCGCACACAGCACACAGCACACCGCAAACCGCACACCGCACACGGTACAACCGCCGTGACTTAGAACTGGCAAACTCTTGCTCAGTCCCGCGTAGTCGTTAATCACGACTATCCGAAATATCCAGCTAACGATGGTCGAGTTAAGTCGGGCGGTGTCGGGGCAGTGTCCGACCAGCTTTAAAGCATTTCTTTGCCGTTAGTCGCTAAACATCGATAGTGTATAATACACCCATAGCGGGTATTATTTAATGTTAAAATAACGTCTATGAAAACATAAAAACTCGCTACATTGTTTGCATAAAATGAGGTTTTCTTTAACGAGTTGTTTCTGGTACATGCGATTCGCCAAGACATTCTGCGTATAATTATAGCAACATGACAAGCAACTCGGAAGCCATGTCTACATTATTTTAATCAAACTTGTGATTAATTAATATATACGTTAATATTTAGTTAAATAAATCTAATCGAGTCCAAAACGTCCTTCTATATTAAGCAAACGTTGTCCCAACGTAGACATAACGTTATGTTCAACGTCGATGTTATCTTTAGGGGTCTTGGTGTGACTGACTGAATGTAGGTACATGGAAGGATGGCTGGGTTTGTCCTTCTTTAATAACTTAAAAACAGTTTGTTACTGTACAGGGAAGTGGAGGGAAATAAAAGTCCACGAAGGTGTACAGAGAAGGTACACAGTTCCCTTATAGGATTTGCAAGAGAACAGGCGTTGTTGTCGGAAAGCGATATCGATTCGTAAATATTTCATCGAAAGGTTCCATGTAAAGCTACATTTACCTCGATTATTTGCTACATTTTTATGAAAGGGGAAGGCTCTTTAACCCTCCCATCTGGTCCAGCACTCCCTCCCTTAGTAACTCACTCGATAGGTCCAAACGACACAACGTAATGTACCGAACATGAGTTAGCATACAGCACATGCAGGAAGAAAATATAACGTAATGTTTAGTTTAGTTTAGTTTAGTTTAGTTTAGTAGAAAAGTCCCCTTCAAGGACCCTATAGGAGAGAAAAAAACTGAAGACACAAACACTCAGACCCGATTACAATGCTTAAAGTGCTTGTCCAAAGCATTCTTGAACCCATTCACACTACTTGCAAGTACAACTTTCTCAGGCAAATGGTTCCACTCATTCACAACCCTATTAGAAAAAAAGTTATGCCGAATATTAATCCTACTTTGTGACTTTTGGAGTGTAAGGCAATGACCTCTGGTACAACTACTATATTAGCAAACATGAAAAAGTCGGTGAAGGATACATTTTCAAAACTATACACAATCTTGAAAACCTGAATCAAGTCACCACGTAACCTCCTAAGCTCCAGTGTGGTGAGATTCAACAGTTGTAACCGCCTATAATAAGGAACACTCTTTAAGGAACTAATCATCCTAGTAGCCCTCCTCTGGACCTATTCGAGTACTTCCTTATCCTTAGCCAAACATGGGTTGCAAGCCTGCACAGCATACTCCAGATGAGGCCTAACCAACTGCTTATAATGCCCAACTACTATGTCCTCTTTCAGAAAACTGAAGTTCCTCTTGACCATATACCTAAAACCGTATTACCTCTTTTAGCAGCTTCAAGATAATGTTTAGAACAGGGTTTCCCTATAACTATATCCCGCATGAACCCCCTGTGGATGTCAGAGTTGTCCACGAACCCCCAATTTTTGAGACACGATCTGAGTCATCATTATACTATAATACGCATAACAGTGCTTCGTTAATAGTGTAATCAAGTGTAATCAAATAGTGTAATCAAGTAACAGATCAAGTTAATAGTGTAATATTGAACTGGTATGTTAAAACAGGCTAGTGACTGCATGTTGTCACTCAACAACAATTTTCATTCATGAATTTATGCTAACTTTGCTTTGTGTTGGGCAAAATGGAGGTCATCTGGAATTTCCAAAATAATAATAATTACTTTGGCCAACCTTTCAGTTACTTTCTCAGCTCTTTATCTTCACGACGTATACTGTCATGCGTACACCAACTTCACCAAAGTCAGACGGCATGTGTCTGTTTCATAATTCAGTTATTTATCACATGCACCGTACGGTACTACTATGGAAACATATGCTTACGGAACGCGAAAAGTTTGTCGATAGGTACGACTTTTGTACATTACTAAATTATATGATATATCAGATTTTAGTTCAACAAAAAGTACTCTAGTTGTGACTTTCAGAAACGTCTCACGAACCCCCTGTGATGGACTCACGCACCCCTGGGGGTTCATGCACCCCGGTTAGGGGTCCCTTGGTTTAGAAGATTGCAGATAATGAGTCAATGTAGATACCTATAGGTCTCTTTCAACAAAGACCTCCTGTAAGTCCGCACCAGTAAGAATTGTAGGTATACTTTTGGTTACTACTATAGTAGTAACCAAATGCAAGGTGATGAATATTGGTATACCAATATTCATCACCTTGCATTTATCAATATTAAAATGCATTTGCCATACCAGAGACCAGGTAAAAACCTTATCCAAATCCGTTTGAAATTTCTCAAGAATCGCTGTGAACTCTTTTCTACAGTCATTAAGTATGTGCGAGGTTTCAAAATATATGTTTTTCGCAGATTTAGCTAATGCTACTTTTGAGCTGCTTACGACCATTGGCGTGCATACTATATAACGTATATTATGAATATGTATGGATTAACCCAGTTGTGTATACTTGTATTCAGTTTATTTTCCCCAATAAAATATCGATAAAGTTCTTTCAGCTGCCAGTAACATGAGTTTATCACTTTTTATCATGCCTGGAGGTGCCATACTTTATTACATTTTAACGAGACAGATACCGTCCCAGCATTCCATAAAATATGTGTGGCTTATAGATAAAATATATAGCCAAGACATAAATAATTAATACATGCATACTTATGCGGTTATATCAGAACTATAACTGTACCACTACAAATTAACATGCATGCACGGTGCTGTGGCCGAGTGGATAAAGGCGGTGGCATTTGAAGCAACGAGGCTTAGCAATTGGGAGGTTCCGGGTTCGATACACGGCCAGGTCACTTGGATTTCATCCAAGAGCAATCTACCGTTTTCCTATCCGAAATGACTTTCTAAATTGAGAAGATTCCAAATTTGAGTTAAAAATGTTGAATTGGAAGCCACCCGACGTGTAAGTTGTAATCTTTGAGCCCGTGAGGGTTTCTCCCACATTGGTGGTCACTTAAACGTCGTAAAATAATAACTGCTGATTTATTAAAATGTAACAAAACAAAATGTAGACAGAGACGAATTGTTGTTCCCTTCAAGCGAGAAAACCGATTCCTCTCTCAGGGCACTTTTTGTAGCTGGAAGAATGAGAAGGGCTGGGGGAGGGGTCTATGACCAGAAGTGCGCGAAGGGGAAGTGTATCCAATGCCAAAATGTTACCAGTTTAATCTAGACATGGTGTACAGCAAGAGTATGAGGAGGTATATAGGCGAAGAAGTGAAGTCAAATGATAGCATTGCGTATTTTGATAGTGTGAAATACTGTCTCCTAACGTATGTACGTACACTATACATATGGTGCTATCTCTCTTTAACTGAGTAGTCAGTCAACTGTTCGAAGATGAATACAACTACAACTATATCTTTATCTCTTTTATTTTCAACTTAATTTTCTTTGCTTCCTTAAATGATTCCTTAAATACACACTTGGTAATCATGTGTTCTCTTTTCTTTCACCAATCGGTGATTCAATGCATGTCTGACCAGAAAGGAAACGTGCCACCTTCCTAACCTGCTCTTGTTAGCCTTTGGTGTTGGTTGCATACTTGTTTATATTGTCAGATGGATAAACGAATTACCCCCTCCCCCTACCCCCGTAAGATTGGTATCCAGTGTATTGTTTTCCCAATATAGCAATGACTATTAGCCATCTTATTTAACTGTGCTAATACAGTCACACATTTTAAACGTATAGTGTGTGTCAAGAAATGTAAACGCATTTTGCCCCAGCTATTGGAATCAAGAATAAATCCTGAAACACCATTAAGATATCATTACACACCACAGAGAAAACGTCGCTACCTTGTCTTTAAGCTAATAGCTATGGGCCTTTAGAATGAATCTGGAACCATCATTAAGCCAACATTATACACCAATGAGACACAGCATCACTTTGTATCAGGGCTCGGCCATTGGACGTAAGGATGAATCCTGAAACACCATTAAGACATCATTACACACCACATAGAAAACATAGGTACGTTGTCTTTAAGCTAACAGCTATGGGCCTTTAGAATGAATCTGGAACCATCATTAAGCCAAGATTATAAACCATTGAGACACCGCATCACTTTGTATCAGGGCCCCCGCCATTGGAATCAAGAATAACTCCTGAATCAACATTAAGATATCATTACACACCACAGAGAAAACATCGCCACGTTGTCTTTCAACTCCTAGTTATTGATCTTAAAGGAATATTTTAGTGAAAAATGGGATCCAGTTCTTTCGGTCATATCATTATTTGTCTTTCTATCTCCCTAAGCATTTGTCCTGTGATGAATTTTAGTTTCTGTGGTAGAGTGCTTGAAATGTTGGCCCGTCCTGCCAGACAATTCGAATCTAACACTGACTTACGTCGAGAGGTGACGTCAGTGCGGCACATTGGTCAGAATCGATCAGATCTCACTCTAAGCTTGGCCTTACGACAACAATACACTGGAATGTGTACAGACTTCATGTACGGCAGTGAATACAAAAGATCTCTCTAAGCCTGGCCTTGATACAATACACAAGAATATGAACAGACTTTGCATACGGATGTGAATACAAAAGATCACTCTAAGCCTGGCCTTGATACAATACACAAGAATGTGCACAGACTTTGCGTATGGCTGTGATTCCAAAAATGTATCAAATAATAAATATCGGATCAACATATTATTGAAGAAAACCTAGTTAGGGAATTCTGGAACGTGTAACTCTCCAAAAGATTGCTAACTTGCAACTTCACCGGGAAATTTTCATTTCAACCGCTATTTACTTTCAGAAATTTGAACTTTCCTCGCTACAGTGTAGCTTGCTAATGATAGCGTCTCTGCAGCCCCCTAAACAGAGTGCCGCGATGACGTCACAGTCGCTCATCGTTCTCCACATCGTTCTCCAAAAAAAATTACATTAAGTTGGCGCGATGTTAAAAAATTCACTTCTCCTGCATCATAGGATGAAAAATCCTCGAACTAGGACTTTGGCGATGAAAATATTATCGATTTTTTCCATATACCCTATATTCTGCCACTAGAGAATTACTTTAAGAATGAATCGTTAAACATCGTTAAGCCAACGTTATACACCATTAAGACACCACATCACTTGGTTTCATGCTCCTGGCTATTGGAATCAAGAATGAATCATCAAACACCATTAACACACCATCAATTTGTATTTCAGCCCCCTGCCTTATCTCACGATATTCTAGGGGTTCGATGCCAACACTTTCATGCAACGCATCATTCACACACACACACACACTATTATATAATCATTCCAAAACAGCATGAATTTGAAAATCTGAATCGGGGGTTTGGCTCAGCACCAGAGATCAATCCAAATATCGTATGCCGTATAATGATATTATACTTACCACACAAGCGGCCGATAGCATACGGAAGTATCAACATGAAACCAGTCAGTGCCCCTGACATATCCCCGGAGGCGATATTATTGAACAGAATACCTCCAATTTTAACAGAACCAGTCAGAAAAAACATCACAACGAATCGGGCAATAAAAACCAACCATTTCTGAGTCAAGACATCCCGATCCAAAGAGGACGCTGGAAGATAAGAATAAAAAAACGAAATAAATACAGATGCATAAAAAATAGAAATCATGCAGCCACATTTTCTATTCTTCAGGGGGAAAAAATAATCGAAAGATATATACGTAGTTCTTTTATGGTTCTACCTAAAATATTACAATGTTATAAAGTTTGGAGAAAAAAAATCAAGAATGTTTACCAGCTCTCTTTGCCAATTTTATGTTTTCATTATTGTATTAATTGCAATGAGTGTTGCATCGATAATCATTTGCGATATCGGTATTTTACACTGAGAGTATAACGAATCATACAACAGAAGTAACAGGATGGTTATTTTTATGTTTCTCGAAAATAAATTGCTAGCACACAGTTTCGATGAATATCAACTTGGTGGGGAAAATGACAATTGCTTAGTCCCAGATCCATTTCATGATGATGAAATGTCTTATTCATTATCACATATTATGAGTAGAAATGAGAACAGATATTGTTTCTTTACGTCAAGGCCCAACGGCATTGGCAACCCCCTTATTGGTGACGACGAAAATCCACCTCAACCTGAAGACTTCAATGTCTCTAGAGCTGACTCCCATTGGCGAATCCTCTCCCCCCTCCCCCTCCTTCTCCCTCGGGGAACCATCCCCGAAATACAAGATCGTATATGACAAGAACCGATAGCACATTAAATAATTCCGTTATTTCTGAAAACCGTATGTCTTTACCATATTTAAAGTTACCATATAGTGCGGATTTACAAACTGTTTTTTTATTAAAACAATATCCGAGTTTTTAGGTGTTTTCAACAAAGCTGTAATAAATGCACTGTCTACTCTGATGTGATAATCGAGCTATAGCTCAGTTTGAGCACAGTAAATTGTCAATAGCATATAGAGTCCTTGTACCGTACCTGTTTTGCTATTGTTATTGTTATCATTGTTGGTATCGTTATCGTTCATCCAGGAGAAATCTAAATTTCCCAACTGAAGTGTTCTTTCAAATTGTAAAATATTCCAAGATGGGATCAAACTGACAAATTGGATAACCATTTCCAAATTTGAAGTGTACGTCATAAGAGTTCTCTAATATGCAAGCTATGCATGGAACTGCTTACTATTTCTGACTTTCTGTTATTATCATTAGATAAACGATAGTCGCCATAACTATTAACAAGCCAAAGCCTATTCAACAAGTGCAA
>KN888190.1:0-10698 GCA_000934455.1 Apostichopus parvimensis | reverse complement strand
TTATCAAGTTGACAAATTTACACAAACTACTGTTAACTATATCATTGCCTTTCCAGGGCTTCTAAGACTGCTTGTGTTGAAGAAGAGCGATAATCTTCAAAAGAGCGTTATCTGGGATACATCAGACAAGACAACTGAGGACCATGGCTTGTGGCCGATCAGATTACCAGGTTACAAATTGTACGTGATCGTTTATTCCATATTCTTAAAGCAGGAATAAACTTTGATATTCTTACCCAATTTTAAATAATATGATAGCTCTTTCATAACTTTAACATTTTTCAGCAGATATTCAGCATGACCAGTCGTCAGTTAGGCACTGCAGTATTTGTCTTGACAAATCCTTTTCACGTAGTTTGTCAACTCTCTCTATAGCTGTCACTGAATATACAGAAAAATATGTGATATTGGCATGAACGTATGCGCATATTATATTATACCTTAATCCATGATGTCGAGTCAGACTACATGTGATTTCCGCATGAATTGGAAAAAAACTCTCGTATCCGTTAAATCATTGTTTTGGAGTTGTATGTATTTTTTTCTTTTAATTGTATGAGTTGCACACGACGAGAACCATTAAATTTGTGTTAAGCCTACATGTGTTTGGTTATCACACTGTAAAGCTTTCACTAACGTATACTAACGCAGACATTGTGCCATTAAATGACATAGTGCGTGGTAACCATGCACTGGATTCAATGTCTCCTCTTGTCCAAACAGGCTCTCTGGTTTTCTATGTCATGTATATACAAGCCATGATTATTATTTCTTTTTTCAGCTTCATCGTGTTTAATGGCAATCTTGATGAATTCGCTGACAAAACACGGATTAAAAATATCACAGATAAGGTACGTACCTATCATTCCTTTAACTATACATATAATGATGTATATAGTCTCATCATACCATCGAATATCATTCTATTCTTCTTTTGTTCTTTTCAATCGTCATCATTCGATACATCATAAAAGTAATAATGATGATGATGACGATGATGATGATGATGATGATGATGATGATGATGATGATGATGATGATGATGATGATGATGATGATGGTGGTGGTGGTGGTGGTGGTGGTGGTGGTGATGACGATGACGATGACGATAACGATGACTACGACGATGACGACGACGACGACGACAACGCGCTTTACATGGATACCTAGTTAGAAATGAAATGGACAAGTAATAACACTTAAATATTAGAAAAGTGTTAACACAGCTCTTAACCCAAACATACCACCAGCACTATAAGGAATTTATAGGCTAGGCCTACCTGATATGTTTTAACAAACAAACTAGAATTATAAATAATTGTGTTTGCTCTGTACATTTTATTTCATCGTATTTTCAATATTTTGCTTCTCCTTCTCAGATTAAAGAGTTTAAAACGCTTATAAAATCTTAACCAGCATACTGAACTTATCAACGGAATGGATTCACTTTGCAAGATGGATTCGCGATTTCGACAGGGCCGAGATTACGTATAGGTCTAGGCTGCCGCCTATTATAATAAACTTGAGCTCAACCACCCCTAACCTCCGCCCCCCCCTATGCCAGTGGCAGACAGAATATTACCAAAAAATTGAACCATAAAATATATGCAACATGTAAAGTACAACCAACAGTTAGCAGGTTTTCAAACATATGCAACAGGAAAAGCATTTCCCCAGGACGACGAAACAGATGAACTTTCTTTAAAATTGTTTCAAAGTTTGCAAACAGGATAGCACTATACTTATACATCTGAATCTCATAAAAAATCTCTTAATGAGAGGGAACCCCCCCCCCCCCTCCATTTAGACCCCTGCCCAAGGCACACACACAAACACCATAACAAAATGGTGGTTGCGAATCTATTTTTTTTCGGTTGGCTTGCAGGATATCTGAATTAAACCATAAACTCAGTCATAAGACTACTATGTTTCCTAACAACATCCAGAGATCTGCTATTTTGGTGCTAAAACTTCTGACTTAATCCGAAAGACGAGCTATGCAAACTTTGTATCATATTAGGAATGTATGCCATACATAGCATGACAGTGAGGACACGAGGAACAGCCTAACAGCTATACAAGGAGCGGATTATACTCCTCAGTTATTATCTCTATATGTTAACTACCGCTTTCCAAAAATTCAATATCGTGAATTGGTTAGAGAGTAACAACCCGTTTGTTCCATTTTGAACAATTAAATTTAACAAATTATCGTGACTTAAATGTATACCCAACTGGGTGAGGGTGTTTAAACATACCTCTGCAGTATTGGTACAAATTGCCCCCTTTTTTAAGCCTAAGAGCTAGGCCTACATGAATTCTTTTAGCTAGTTCTGAATCGGTACCAAACTGTATCCATGTTTTCTATCAGATGACATACTACAGGCATCATTTTCTGAAGTAATTTGATCACGGTATTTTGGAATTTGTACAACTATATGTCCAGCGTTACGTAACCGCAAATAAACGTTGACAATATGTCGTTACACTTTATTGAATTTGAGTGGAATGACTGTTGATACCCAGCATGCATTGCAGTGAAAGAAAAGAATTACTGTGTAGTGGGAATTATATAAAAGTTTTTTATATCTGCCTCAGCCTGTCTTTTATCAGTGACGAAAACCTATCTCGTTTGTTCGTTTTACAGTCAGATGATGATATGATGCAAATTATATTCATCTTCACGTGAACGAACTTCAGTTACAAAGCAACATTGTACCGTGAGGAAAAGGTTTTCCCCGCCTACGCCCAGTTATAATTTGAATAAACATTGAGTACGTACGTTATCTTAACCCTCCGACACGGTGTTTACAAATCTTCATGTTATCTAAATGTCAATAATTTCGGAATGTTTTCCAGTCTTAATCTCATTAAGCACACCCAACTTACCCGCCACAATACCCCCCCCCCCCACACACCCCACACACTCTGTAACGCTTTTGAAGAAATTTATAGGTCTATGATAACGTTTGGGAGACCGTGATAAAAAGACGCATGCATGAGCTGGAAATCTAACAAGTTTCCTAAATATTCTATTGATCATTTGGACAAACTATGATAGAAGCATCTTTATGCCTGTAACTATGCACTCATCTTGTAACCATAGAACGTTTCATTTACCTGTAGGCCCTACTTGTTATGTCAATGTGACCCTCAGCTTTAACTTGCAATATCTTTGTGGCAATCTCCTTTCTAGCTGTATAGATTTGGCTACAGTTAATAGGATGGAATATTATGCTGAAAAGAGCTCCTATTAATTCAACGGTATAACTGTTATATCATCAGGATTAAAGACGTTCTGATATGTCTTTCTGTTGATTTGAAGTTTTCATTATTATTGGTATATGCATATCCTTATATGTTATTCGATTCAAATAAATTGTGTAACTTTAGTTTAGACAACGAAAACCATCGTGTACAATAATGATGGCATGTTTCCTCACTTAAATATAAAAAATATAGCCTACGTAAGCCATATATCGTGCAGTTATCATGGAAGTAATATTTCCATGTGGTACGCTCAACTTGAAGGTAGGGAGGCAAGGATCGATCATAGCCCCCAGCATCTCCATCGTCAGTTGTCGGAAAACATTCAGTGGGAGGATTTTTTTACATTCAGTTGGCTAAGAATTAGACCAATCGAGGCCTCCGGACCTAGCTATAGGGCCCGCTTCCGAGTCAGTCGCGGATCCAGGGGTTAGGTGTGTACACCTCCTTTTTCAACCTCACGCAATAATCCAAAAGTATTAATTTTTTAACTTAATTATAGATCTACATAATTTATGGTCTAAATATGCCCCAGGCCCCCAGCCTTATAACACCCCATTTGACATCAGTGATTGTTTTCCTGCGGAGGACCCTAATTTCTACCTCGACCCCACCCTCGCCTCTCTACATGGGAGTGCTCAAACGACGCTAGGGCCACACCAAGTACCTCTTTCATCATGGATCCGTCGATCTCTGACCCTTCCATAAAGGTTCATATGCCCCTACCTAATTCAGTTCGAGAATCTAGAATCTGGCCTCCCGGCCTCCGGCCTATAGATAGGTTTGTCATACTTATGAACGATCTCTTGTAAGTTTTCAGCTACTGTACGGTTTGCTTGATATCTGGGTAACTCGATCTGTTGCTTCCAAAGGCTTCATATGTCTGGAATAACCATCGCTCGCTTTCAAGTAAAATGGCAGTGATATATTTTCGCTTACCAAAAATGAGAGAATCTCCAAAATGTATTGAACATCAATTGCGCTTACGTGATCTGGTAAGAACCTAAGTCCGAGATGAATCTGGTGATGAAAGTTTTGATAACGTCAAGTTGGTAGTAAACAAAAATACAAACACTACTAAGCTCGCTAGCTGCTGGCTAATATTAAGAATGGTCTGTTTTGTAATTTCGTTAAGTAAAGCTGGCATATTTTGATGGAAGTTTTAGCAACTCCATACTTTAACTGAAATTAACGTGGGTTGTAACTGTAGCTTTAGTCAACCCAGTAAGTTGTATTGCTTATCTGCACATATTATGATAACCAGATAAACATTCTGTGTTTCCAAACCAAGGTAGGTGTTGCCTAGACCTAGGCCTAACTTAGTTATAAATGTAGCCTTAGCCCCAATGTTGAGCCTAAGGCCTAACCGTAGGTCTATGTAGGCTAGTCATTATAATAATAATAATACCATAGTCATTATCATTCATGTTATTGCCATAGACTATTTGTTCGGTCTTCGTTGTCCAAGTATATCCTAATGTCAACGTACGTTTCTCTCGGTCCGTACTAGCACTTAGTACTACTAGTAAGTATTATTGGGTACAGTGAAATATGCATATGAATTTTCAGTTTGACCAGGTTGTAAAGTTTGCAGTCCAATTGCCTGCATAAAGTGTTTTAGTGTGTATATCCTTTCAAGTTAATTTATGAAGGCAGTGACAGCTGCTTCAGAATATGTTATTCCTGTAGTTGTTTGTGGTACAATTTATCTGAAGCGTGAATATTACACTAAAGAATTGTTGTGCCTCTTTGTTTCAACAGGAAGGTATTGCAGAATTGATAACAATGTACTGCATATATTGTGTATTTTGCCACAAAACTTTACTTGGAAAAGAGTGTTGAATTCATAATTACTAAACGCAATTCATGTTTTGGAAAAAAGGTCAATTCATAAATCATATTTTTGAAATAATTGATGAATGTAAACTATGAAATTATTATGTTAACTTATGTTTTATCAATAGGTGCAGATCGCAATTAACAATGTCAGAGGAGGACAATGAGGAAAGTTTTAAATATGTCTCCTCTCAGCATTCAGACAGATTGGTCAGTCGGCTACGTTGCCTGCTGGAAAGAAGCTGTTTCACGGATATCACGTTAGCAGTCGGAAAGAATCGTATCCAGGCACATAGGCTGGTCCTCTGTGCGGCTAGTCCATATTTTGAGGCTATGTTTATGAGTGGTTTGAGTGAGACAGACCAGAATGTTGTGGAGATACACGGAGTAGCAGAAAGACATCTACAGTTGCTTTTAGATTTTATTTATTCAGGTAAACAAATTTTTAAACAAGGTGGTACTCCTTCCTGTCAAGAAGTTAAAAATACTTCAAGTACCTTCAAGTATTTTGAGGCTATGTTTATGAGTGGTTTGAGTGAGACAGACCAGAATGTTGTGGAGATACACGGAGTAGCAGAAAGACATCTACAATTGCTTTTAGATTTTATTTATTCAGGTAAACAAATTTTTAAACAAGGTGGTACTCCTTCCTGTCAAGAAGTTAAAAATACTTCAAGTACCTGTAGCAGTTTGATGCAGTCACCGTTCCTAAACAGCATAAAATTCTCCCTTTTACATAGGAAAATGTCAAAAAATGTAAGTCTAACACAGTAGGGTCAGATTCGGGGAGGGTGACCTGGGCCCCTCAAAGTATGCTGCAAAGATAATTTTGCTTTAAACAAGGTAGGGTACATTGTGGAAAACATCAGCAATCTTTGTGATTGAGCAATGGCATTTCTGACTCCTGACTGGTTTCCCTCTTCCAAGGAATAATCTAATCAGGAATAGTATCGGCTCTGCCACTGTGTAGTTACTATCAACATATCAAGGGGTCATGCATATATTGATACTGTAGTAAATTAAAGGATAATATTTCAAATGTGTTGAATATATTTGACACCATTAAAGTACTCAAATTAATACTTGATCCTTATTAATTCTTTTTTTTTTCTCTCTCTCTCCCTGCTCAGGTGAACTGTTAATTGATTCTGATGATGTACAGGAACTTTTAGCAGCGGCAGATTTATTTCAAGTCACAGAAGTTGTGGACGCTTGTTGTAGTTACCTAAAGAGGGAGTTCCATCCGACAAATTGCCTGGGAATAATGAACCTTGCGGAGGCCTTCTCCTGCACGGATCTTAGTTCTAAAGCCAGTACATTCGCGCAGAGGAATTTCATAGAAGTCGTGAGAGACGACGAATTTTTAGAGCTCACAATTGAAACACTGCTGAAGTTACTGAGCAGTGAATATCTTTGCATCGAGCAGGAGTTTCAAGTCTTTGAGGCAGGTTTGAACTGGATCCTTTATAACCCTTCCGAGAGAAGACAGTCATTAGTGCAAATTCTAGAGTGTATCCGTTTCCCTCTGATCCAACCGACAAAACTATTCAACTGTATCGAATCCTGTGAGGACTTCAGTTTACGGATCGGCCTCGGAAAGTTACTGGAAGAATTTGATCCCAAGAAGCGCGCTTCAAGTTTACGGTCTCCTTACTCAAAGTTCAAGATTGAAGTGAAGCCGCGTCATAGCGCCAGAAAGTACATGGTCATTCTTGGAGGGTACCATAGAGCGAAAAGTGGCAGATGGCACGAAGTGCGACCCATAGCAGATGTGTACCGGTTTGACTCCTTCAACAGAATCTGGACGCCGTACCCCAACATCCAGTACCCTCGCAGCGGCCTGACGGTGGTCTCCGTCAAGGGCTTCATCTACGCTATAGGCGGCGAGAACGAACTCCTCCTGTACGACAATGTCGAGGTACTGGATCCATTGGAAATGAAATGGCGCGACGGCCCTTCGCTTCCACGACCTCTCAGTGGACACAATTCATGCGTAATCGACGGTTTCATATACACGTTTGGTGGATTCATAGGATCAGAGGTCACAGACAATATCATCAGGTTGGACCCAGACGAAGGCAAATGGAGGAAAGTCGGTTCCATGCCGACCCAGAGATCCAACTTTGCGCTGACTGTGGTAGACGGTAAGCTTCACAAAGTTTGAGAATCGACGATCGAAAAAATGGTCAACGGATGCTCTTGATCAGTTTTGCTGTATGGAGACAGAAGTCAGTCTTCATCACGTACATTGTCATGGTGTTAAAGATCAGTGACATAATGACCAACTGGTGTCCAAAATCTAAAATGTATTAGTAGGAGAATGGATGGTTGGAAATTAGATACATTTAGCACTCAGGAGATTTGTGCATTGATAATTGACACTAAGTTGACATCAGATTGCAATTCAATAGGTTGATTAGCTTGAAATATGTAAGTTTTGTAGATAACGATAGGAGAGCATTTAATTTATTAAAATTTCTAATTTTCTCTTTATTTGTGGTAAACATCAGAGAGAAGAAAGTTTGTGTGTCTGGATGACAAAAAGTTTCAAAATATATTGAAATACTTTAGTTACTAACTGATTCCTGGTTACACGTTATGGACACATAGGCTAGCTTCATACTGACACCTCCCGTAAAAGACACGGCAATATAGGGATCCCCATGGAGGACGGGACAGCACCTTTTGGTAGTGGACAGGGCTTGTAACTCTCGGGTCACAGGTTTGAATCCCAGTCTATAGCCCATAGAGTTGTTTGCGTTGGTTCATAAATTTTACTTAAATAGTCATCAAATTAGACAGTGAAGAAATTATTTGCCACATTCACATTCACTACTGTTTATATATTTTGTTTTTTTTTAAATTTTCCTCTTTAGGGTTGGTATACATTGCGGGTGGTTCTGTAGAGGGCGCAGACAAAGGACTAGAATGTTATAATCCTGTCACCGAGGAGTGGACACAGTTGGCTCGCATGAAACATTCCAGAGGGTGTTTCGGAATGGCAGCCATTGGCAATAATATCTATGCGGTAGGGGGCGCCAGAGCCGGGAGAGACGCCTTACAGTATGTGGAAAGATATTCGATCGACGAAGTGAGTGCTTTCATTACCGTTTCTTTGTTCGCAAAGTCGTTAAGATTTTCAGCTAATAATTTCACCCTTTATAAATATCACTCAATTCAAGTGACTTATTGTGGTAGCTGGGGATGTTGACGCTAATGGGAAAGACAAAATCTGTCTAACACACCACCTGTTGAAAATTCATGCCAAGATAGTGGTTTGTGTAACTTTGGATGTGGTATGTACTGTATTCGCAAAGTACCTACATTAAATTCTTTCAAGATACACCCATTCCCAAATCCAGGAAATCGGACCTGATTTGACGATCTGTCGATATCAACGTGGCAGACGCCTATTGGAAACCTATTTCCTTTAGAAATGTTTGTTGTTTATTTGTCCTTAAAATATATGTTTTGAGATGTTTGCTGTCTGCCAGTTTGCTGAATTCTGAGTTTAATGCTTTTGTAAACTTGCTAGTTTGTTATTATTTTGTTATGATTTGTTACTATATTACCAATACAAGAACATTGCTTTGAAAGGCTCAAAGCTGTTTGTTTTGCCTTAAATTTGGCTCGACAGTCGAAAGAATCAGAAAGGATACTTGAAAACATAATCTAAGGTTACCATTAAATGCTTCATTGAAATTGTACCAGGATACAATGCAATTATTCAAACTGCATGTGAAACAGACTTAAATTGAAAATTAACCTTGAAACATTCAACGTGAAGGAAGAAAGCAAGCACCAGAGAGTTTTCTGTGTTTGTTGGAATGGTTAACAACTGGTAAACGACAGCAGATCGACAGATAGATCTCTTAGCTTGATTGAGAGGTAACCTATTAATGTGTGAAAATAACAGGACGGAAGTCAAAGTTACAAAACCCAAAGCAAAATGCAGCTTTATGACGAAAAAAAGGAGCAGAAAAAAAAGAGAAGAAGTTTGATGATGCTGTATAAATTTTTCTTTCTGTCAGAATAAATGGACGACTGTAAAATCAATGGGAGTGGCAAGGGCCGATCCTTGTGTGGCGTCCATCAATGGTCTATTATTTGTGGTAGGAGGACGCTCTGCAAGTCACGGTCATACGCCACCCCACACCCTGGACGACATGGAGTCCTATAACCCTGAAACGAACGCCTGGAAGGACGAAGAGCCGATACCCACGCACAGATGCGACGCCGGTGTGGTCATTATGTGACGGTCAAATCACAAATCATTCCTATGTCAACTCATCTTATACTTGCGGGTGTAGAGAAAACTCTCTTAGCTTGCAAAATGGGGCCACGTATCAAGTGTGATTTTGCATTCCCCAATCGGTGATCCTGAGAGTATCGCAATGCAACTGTCGGTGGGTGAAGAGTGACCTCTGTCGGTCGTCAGTTCTGGAAAATGGATACCATGTGCTGAAAGTGACAAGACATTGAAAGGGGGCATTGACTCATTTTTGGAGACGAGAACTCGGGCAGTCGGAGCTCCCGTTTCGAATGTCAAAAAAAATAGGTCTTTGGTACATTGATAATCTTAAGTGCCAAATGACGTTAAATCTATAATTGGAATAGTGCATAAGAAGGAAACTTAAAAGGGAGTGTAGGCTTTCATCAAATATCAGTTTAAAGTCTTCCTGTTGATGTGCCCAATCTTGTGCGGCTCCCAAGATTATATTGCTAACTCTTTAGAACATCTTTTCCCCCCTCTCCTTCCCCCACCCCACCATGCACCGGATCCACACCTCAATGGTCCAGATAGTTATTCAGACAAATTCTTGTTGAGCCAAGTCTAACACTGACCATGGACAAAGAGGTAAACATTGGCCCTTTAAAGCAATTCAAGACTGACACATAAATATGGCATGAATACCAGAATGGGTCCCTGCCAACTAATTAAAAATAAATGGGATATTATGAGCAGCATTAATATTGCAAATGTGATATATCTATGATTTCATGGATAGTAACTTGTCTTTCTAACCAGACGCATAGTGAAGAATCTGCCAAGGGAGGGGCGAACTGTAGGCAAACTATCAGGGCTGTAAACACAGCATTGCAAACTGTCTAAGCGTAGCGCCACCATGAGTTGGCGCGAAGTGTACAAGAAAATTTTGGCTGAAATTACCTCTCAGATCGCTGGAAATGGCACTTCCCAGGCCTTGTAAGTTGCATCTTAGCATTTTCTCTTTGAAATTACTAGCGATATCATAAAAGCATACAAAAAAATATGCTCAAAGGGGGGCGGCTGTCCCCTTCGCCCCCCCCCCTCCCGTTGGCTACGCGCCTGTTTCTAACTGAACTATACTTAAATAGTAAAGAGAATGTGAGGTAATTGCCTGGGCTGTGTTAATATCATATCTCATATCTGAGGTACTTGCCTGATATCATATTTCATATCATAATTCAAGTGGCTATACTGATCCTGCCTGTATATTAAAACTTACTCAATTAAATAAGTTTGTATTTGTCACAATTTTTGCCTCTTATTGTTGAAGTTATATATTTATTTTAAAAAATGTTATCGTCTTGTACATTTTTTTTGGTATTGAC
>KN888189.1:40554-52166 GCA_000934455.1 Apostichopus parvimensis | reverse complement strand
AGCTACCCGATACAGTAATACATTACGAATCATCAGATTCTCATCAGAATTCCTATAAATAATACTAGTCTGGGCTGCTTCCCATAACGTTACCACAAATGAAGGGTGATTGGTACTCTCCATATGGATCAGTGGGTTGGAGGCTATCCAACAATGAGGGTGAGGGGAGGCGGGAAGGGGGGGCGGGAGGGATAAATTCGATAGGGTTTGGTGTCGTCCCCAACAGATTTTTGATTTTGTAGATGCCACGTTGGGACCAGGAGGGACACTGAAAATTTGCCTCAATGTCACTTTTTCTGTGATATTTTTTACTATGTCCTTAAAATCGCGACTTCTTACAGAATTTCCCAGAATCTTGACGACTGTGGCTTTTTTTTTGACTTGTCAGTTGACTTTTTCTCCTTCTTCTTCGAAATTTCGACTTTTCATGACGAGAATTCCTGCCACATAAACTGTGCAAATTTCGCTGTTTTATCGAAATGTGTAGATATTTCATGTCATAATTCCGACTTCATGTTGAACTTTTGAGAATCAAAAATGATTCCCTGGCACTCCTTTTTGCCACCCAAAGTGATCCAACTGAATTATTTAGCACTGCCATATAGAGTACAGCCCCTATAGGTGAAGAAGTGACTGCGGCAAAAATATTCTACCACCGCCTATACCACTGTCGAAGGTGTTGTATGGGAAGATTCCTCCTAGTTACCCGGGTTACACGCCTATGTTTATTTATGTGTTAAGGGTATTAACGGGGAAAAGTTGCCTCTCAAGTAGTCCGTGGATGGTTTCAAGAAACAGCAATGAAGTAAACAGATTACGCTTGTTGTTAGTATACATTGGTATGGATTCTTAAACTGTGTTTCAAAATTTCGAGACTGAATTTTCTTGTCTCAGTGGAGGGAACGTGTGTAATAAACTGTTTTAAAACTGCGGTGGTTCCAATTCCTTTCTGCTTGTGGTTTCAAACATCGTTTCCATATGTTTCTCAATACGGTAACGACTTTAGTAGGGACGTTCGTAGAAAAATATGGTCAATATCTAATAGAAAACGTAATTGGTTTCGGTTGATCTTGATATTAGACTCGGAAAGGATGTAACAAAGGGAGGATGGAGTATTTCCGGAGGGAGAAGGGAGGAGGGAGGAGGGAGGAAGGGAGATGATCGACAAACAAATGAGAACTATGTCGGCTACCACGTACCACTGTCAGCCAGTCATTTAGTCATTTGAATTTTCGACTTGTGTTTTTTTTATACCTTTTTATAACTGTAAGTTTACGATATATTTCGGATGTTCAACAAAGGAAAAGAAAAGAAAACGTGAAAATGCCTATATTAATTGATTTGATAGAATGTTATATTACTGTTAACGTTGGGTGGTGGGACATTATGATATTAGTAAATGTTCATTACTGTGGCAAACCACACAATGAAGATATGGCAGAAAATAATTAATTAAAATATTGTTTTAGTATTACACCCAAGAAAGAGATCGAAAGTTAAAAATCAAGAAGTAATTTTTGTCAGTATATTTCATTTCATTGTGCATGACAACTACTCTGCTGGTATGTAGTTCTACAACCTATAATACCATCACCAATTAGATGATCATTACCCATTCGACTCTTATCAGGAGAAATCAATGACGAGCTGCCAAAGATATCAACCAAGTACACGGAGGATTAGAGGCAGGAGAGCACGCAGAATTTTACCGACAATTTTGAACGCCATCCTCCAGGAAAAGCGCCAACGTCGACGTTGCAAAGGAGTTAAATCTTCAAAACGGTCAGGTAGGTCTTCTCCTTCGTATTGCAGCCCCTTCATCTTCAAATCTCTGGCAACCATGTCAAATACTTTGCTACTAAAGTCGTCATCCAAGCTCAACTCTACGAGTCTCTCACTTAAAGCAACTGGAAGTCCTTGATCGTCAGAGATACCCCGAATCTTGTGTGCCTTGACATAGTTTTTAAGGTCCTTCCAATATTCGCGATCTTCTGGGATTAGAGCTTTCTCGTCAAATGCATCATCTCGTTTAAACAGTTCCGAGAGAAAGTCTCTCTCCGAGGTATCTTTCAAGTTTGACGGGGATGCTGAAAGTCAAGGAAGACATCGTATTATTAGCAAATTGCCACAAGTAAACAAGAATATCATTCTCAATTGATTTTCTTTTTGTATATAAATATGACAGTTTTTGAAGATATGATTGCTTATCGCAATTCTAGAACGTTCGTATGAGCCACGTGGTATATAATTTTTTAAACATTTCTTTCACTTTAAACGGCTTAGGATGGAACAGTATGGATGGGAATAATTATGTTATTTATATGAAAGTTCAATTCGCAGAAAGTGGACCAGTGGACAGCTCTATAAACCAGGATCCGATCCACAAGCGTTCATATTTAGCGTTATGTGATGTACCTACCAGTGACAAGGAGAGTGAAAGCAGGCCTCTGAGGTATCCCGTGGACGGATTAGAATTCAACCCTGTATGGTACGTAGCAATTAACCACCCACATATGTAAGCTTTTGCTTTCATTTAACCTACTCATTTTACTAACAATTCTAGCTCATAAAATATTCTGCATTACTCTAAATGCCACTGTGCCGCCATTTATAGACTGAGAAATCAATTTGCAAATCGTTAAAGTTAGCTTAATCTGTTGTATGCTAAATCTGATCAACCACAATATCTTAACTTGAAACAGAGACATTTGTAAAGATTTCAATAACAGACCAAGAAGACATGGCAAACTATTTATTGGATCCGATTGATGTAATGAGGATGGAACAATGCACTTTAATTAAGAATGATCCAAATTAAAGAAAAGTGACTTGTTATGAGATCATATATGAAAGAACGTTGCGCAACGTTGCGCAAATTAAGGCCTATACTGACTTAGTTTTAAGTACAAATAATATTAAAATTGCGATATCTTTGCATAAAACCAACTCACCCAGAGTGGTGACAGTGGTAAAGGCCAGAACCAGAGCGATAACTTTGAGAAGCGACATCCTGACTGCACGATAAATATTCTTAACAACCGAGTAAGATTGTTGGTGGTTTCTGATGTGATGATTACTGCAAAAGAATGCAACACTTTATAAGGAAATCGTAACTCATAAATCAAACCACTGGAACAAAGACGAAACAATGAATTAAAGACAAGGTATGATTTAATAACGAACCTTTCATCCTATATATCTATGAAAGGTGCCAAAAATAAAATAGTTGTTGAAGATGATGAAAGAGAAACACTCGTGAATGTAGGGAAAGAGTCAAGTAGGTGTAAAATATAAAGAAACATCAACTTGCGTTAGACTTGTTTCAAAGCTATATTAATTACATATCATTTCCCAAAACAAAAAACAAACAAAAATCTTCAATTGTTAGACACTTCTCAGTTTCAACAATATTGTCTGTTTTAGCTATACGTGTTTTAAAATAGATGACACGAAGAAGGTGTATTAATCATTTGATTGTTTACCATGATATTGGAATTTGATGATGAAGATGGTGAAATAAAATATTGTAACTCCATATCGAGGGTAGTGACACACCTATATACCTGTACAATTGTTGAAAGAATGAATCACTTATTGTCGTTACTGAAGTTAGCCCCTTACCCAAAAAAAGATCAGGGGGAAGATCTCAACACCCCTCCCCCCCCCCTCCCCCGACACACATACTGGCAAAGTGAATTGTACAAAATTCCTTCAAGAAAGTGTACCGTACATAAATATATCATGTGTATTCGGCTAAACAGTCGAAAATTCTGTACAACATTATTTTAAAAGTTAAAACATATAACAGCACTATCATCTAAGTACTCTCTATTTTACCCAAAAACTTCACAATTGGGAAGGGGATTCGCCTCCCTTTAGACCCTTCACCCCTGGACGACTTAACATCTCGCCGCCCCCCCCCCAAATTGAAGAAAAACGTGGTTGCCTCCTGATCGTTACATGATTCATAAAGATAAACAACAGAAAGTTCCATACAAAGATGATTCCTTGAGAGAAAACATTAAATCTGTCTAAAACACAGGTTAAACATTGCTTGTTTTAACGTAAGCAACTTACCATCAAACAAGTGGAAGTATACTGAGTCACTTCGTCAAAACGAATACTGAGTACATTAAAACAAGTCTCTCATATTACATGATTAAACCATCATTAACCGTCCTTTTTCCTTCCCATGGGTATAATTAAGCAACTTTTATAATGAAATAGAAACTAAGACGTTAAGGCATCTGAGAAAATCTTTGTCTCCTAAACGATCGCAAAGGTTTAGCCTAGTCTACTTTGTAAAACTGTAATCACCAATACACGTCATCTTTTGCATCGATTCTTGCAAAGTTTTATCAAACTTTAACTGATCTCATGCTAATTGGTTATCCGACTTTTTTGTGGCAATTTTTCAAAGACGAATGTAAGTCGACTTATGCCAACAAGGTTGCAACCCCTTGTCCGGGAGGATCAACCATTCCCAAATTTCAGGACCGTTTTCTGTGTGTTGCAAACCTACCCTCGGTTAGGATTTATAATTTATGATTCAGTTAGGAAGTTTAGGGAAACGATGGTGATGTTAATTATCCAATCCCTGTATTACGGTACCAACCTTCTTCAGTTTCTGAACAACAAAAAAACGTTTTAAAATAGCAGTTTAGGCTTTAGTGGTATATTACTTCACAAGAAACACGTAACTACCAGTAAATTAACTATCAAGTGTCTCCACAACTTACGAAGTCGGTGACTAGTATATTAGTTTCGTAAACAGATAGCTCTCTAAGATTAATAGCACACTTCAGTCTTCTTAACATTTTCGAGATTCCAATCCAATCCAGTCTCTTCTTCAAATGTGTCGGCTAACTACTTCATTTTGACAGCCTCGTGTGCACTCAAAGATTATGTTTAAGCCACCTTCTGTTAATTTATTGGTTCGTCTGAACTTCCAACGATTTCAATAAATTAAATATATGTCTAGCTGGGTTTGCTCATATTTCAATAAAAATATAAGTAGAGACCATGGACGTTCCTTGTATTTTAGACCAATAACGAAGCTGCCAATGAGATGGAAACTGGATAATCTTGAAGTGAAGTTGCCTCTGTTCCCGGATGCCCCTCTTGCACTAGTATATATCTTTGTCGACATCAATATACTTTTCTCTTTGCTAGATCAAATATAGGATGTCATTATGATTATAATAATGTTCTCACTACATTGCTCACTATTAATGGATAAAACGAACGCTTGTAAAGTGACATCAAATGAACCTTTTTTTCACTGTTCAGTCATTACCAGCCAAAAATATGATTGACCTTTCGGGCCAATAAAGGGAACCAAAATGAAGCATTATCTAAAGTTTGTGTATAAGACATGGTCTTTTTTGTGGAAGGTTCCCCAAATATATAAGCAAAGCTTAGCTTATAACTCATTGTATGAGTAAGGAGAGGGGAGTGGTTGGGGGGTTGGGGGGGGGGTGGGAGAGCAAAAGCGCATGAACATTTGATGGACCATGTATCGCTAATTAAACAATAACTAGAGGGGAATGTTTTTTTCAGTTATCCTTTTATTTGTCACTGTCAGAATACACACTAAAGCAAATTATATGAAAACATACCTACAGGACAATGATGTGTTTACATCTAGTATTAAATAGATGAAAGTAATACCCAAATCAATTAATGAATTAGCGTGGTTTCTTCTATGAATAAATACATATTAAATATAGTTATCATTTTGCATGTAGTAATAAATGATACCTGAGTATATACACAAAAATAAAAGAACTATCTACCTTTGTATGAATTCGATCAATTCTTTTTTTTTTACATTATATTTCAACAGTTAATATATCACTTTTAGTTGTACCAGATATCTTAAAACGGTAATAGAAGAGGCTTTCTCAGTGTTATAGTTTTTGCACATACGTATAGTGTAAATTCGAAAGGAAAGACTTCTATGGGTTATATGAAACGTTTAGGGTTAAATTAAACATTAAAACAATTTCAATTGAAACAATTTCGCAACCAATTACCGTTTTCAGTCAGAATATATTCTACGTAGAAATCAGAATTATTGTTTTACTTGAAGGTTATACTTACCAACAGTTGTGCCATTCTCTTATAAGATTCAATTAAAACATTGTAATTAACTATAGTTTAGAAATGGTGTACAATGAAGGTATTTTACATATCTATAACTAACGTAGTGTGAGAAACGTGCCTAACGATTTCGAATTAAACACCAAAATCACACAGGGAAAATAAAAACAAATAATGAAACTACCGTGAATGTCCGAGGTGAATTTATACATGTACACGATTCTAAGAATATCTGTGATATAATATGATTATCAATAACTTCAAACCGAAAATAGCCATCTAGGAAAAGAGATTTTCGATCCTTGCATTACACAATAGGTATTTCAGTTTCTTATTGTATCATGTACAATTTACTCGAATAATGCCAGATAATTTTGTTTCTCAGAAATTCACATATGTGATGAAGTTCTTGTTTTAGGAATTTGACTTATTGCGTATTTCTTTGATTTTAAAAACCAATATCAATTTATGTGTGTCTTTGCCTCATAACTTACTTGATCAGGAAGATTTTGTTATCCTTAGATATACGTCCGTCGAGATTTTAAGATCAAAATGAAGTAAATAACCTGTCTTTGCATTCGTTAAGTCTGAAGAAACAAACTGTTAAAACTTTACTTGTTCAAACAGCGGCGAACAAATGGATTCATAGTATACAGCACTATCGATGTCAATATGTTAATCCTATCAAATTATACAAAGGGACTGAAAATAACAATAATTCGGTATAAGAACAATTGGACATTTATCCAATAGTTGAGGACTGAGTAAGGATTTATTAACGTTAATCCAAGGTTGGTACCAGTGTTTAGGATATAGTGTAAGCGTTGTTGTTATATGCACTGCTTTGTTCGATGTCATGGTGTTGATTCCTTGTGTCTGGACTAACACTTTTTACATCCTTCGTATCCTTTGAGCACACTTTCACTAAAGTGATAGCAAGTAAAATGAGGACAACAGCGCCACCTACTACTCCTAACGTGATCCACAAAGGTAGAAGGTTTGGTTTGTCAACTTGTTCAGTGGTTAGAGGTGGTGGTGGAGTTGTTGTAAGTGGGGGTGGTATGTACTGCCGAAGGGTCGCTTGTACTACGTTCGACATGTCCCCTTCATTACCGAAATCGTCTACGGCGTGCATCGCAAAAATGTACGACACAACAGATCGGTTTTGTGGTACGTCAACCATTACAACGAATAGTTCTGGATCACCAAAGTTACCAGGGGAAAATATGTCACCGACAATGAATTCAGTCTCGTTAAGGGCGGGAATTGAACTGTAGTTTGTACGAAGCTCATTGGCTGATGTCGACATCCGAATGATATAATATGAAGCTGGGGAAAAGAACGAAGAATATAAAACATTGCGGATGACGAGACAACTTTCAGAGTAAAACAAATTATCTTGCTAAAATAGCCCATTCCCATCTCTCACACGAAAATTAATCATATGTTTTGCATCGGTATGAACAATAATATTAGGTTTGCGCAATTACTTACAAAAAATGCTTCTCTCCGATTCAAAGACCAAGCTAGAGTATTGCATCAATACATGTTTGTGGTCTAATTGTAATGCGTTGTTCTACCATAGAACTCTATATGTGTAGAGTTACAATGTATGTGATGGTAAGCTCACCATTGCCGTTGTCTAGATCGTCTCCAGGAGCTGAGAACTCTAACGTAGCGGTTCCATTGTCATACGATGATGACGTCACAGTCAGATCAACTATTTTACTCGGAGGGATGATGTCATCAGTTGGCTGCCAGTTCTGTGGTGTTTCCGGTACTCGACTGGAACCACCTGATATCCCGCGGGTAAACTGAGGGGCGGGTTCACCCTCTGGCTTAGGAACCGGCATGCCAGGCAGAAGGAGGGTTGTATTACCTGTATATATATGGAGACAAATTTCGTAATCGGGCTAAGTCACTATTATTCCTCGATTATAATGATGGCTGATATTTTACAACGGATACAATATTATGGCACACAATGCAATTGTTTGCTGTATTGCATAGTTACGTTGGACTGCAGTTTTAGGGTGTTTAACCGTTTAAGATTAACAATCTGTTTTCCTTCACAACGTGACCTTTGACATCTAACTGCGTTTGGTCCGAAGAGAAATTGATTATATACGCCGCCTACTGCTTTAGGCGACCATGTGTACAAAATGATATTTTATTTAAATCCTTACCAATCTTTGGAATATTCCCTTTCAAAAGCTCTTCCGGTTCGACGAAACTTAAAGTTCTCGAAAAGGGTAGTGCCACTGCATCGTTCAGAATAATCGCAGTTCCGTTGTCGTTGTTGATATTAATTTTGATTCCGTAGTATCCGACACCGGTGAATGCCGTAAAGTAACGAGAATATATCCCGTCATCTCTGGTTACATCGGCACCTATTGATTTAATCAATTCAAGGGTCAAATATTATCATTATTACCTCAAAATGTGCTAGAAAGTGAAATTATGGGGCATAATGTTCAGACTTCAAAAAGTCATTTTACTGCCACCTATTCAAGCAGTTTCACTGACGGACACTCCGTGATGTCTGGGAACAGTTTGGAGTAAGATGATAATAACATGAAATATTTACAATTTAAACATGATAGCATTACGAAGCTGCTTTATTAGTTCTCTAGTACTAGGACAGTATATGTGACTTAGGACAGCAATCACTTAGGACAGCGATCATTTAGGACAGCGATCATTTAGGACACCGACCATTTAGGACAGCGATAATTTAGGACAGCGATAATTTAGGAAAGCGATCATTTAGGACAGCGATCATCTAGGACAGCCATCATTTAGGACAGCGATCATTTAGGACAGCGATCATTTAGGACAACGATTTTTAGGACACCGATCTTTTAGGACACCGATCATTTAGGACAACGATTTTTAGGACAGCGATCTATTAGGACAGCCATAATTTAGGACAGCGATCATTTAGGACACCGATCATTTAGGACAACGATTTTTAGGACAGCGATCTTTTAGGACAGCCATAATTTAGGACAGCGATCATTTAGGACAGCGATCATTTAGACAGCGAACATTCAGGACACCGATAATTTAGGACACCCATCTTTTAAGGACACCGATCATTTAGGACAGCAATCACTAAGGACAGCGATCATTTAGGACAGCGATCATTTAGGAAAGCGATCATTTAGGACACCGATCATTAAGGACAACGATCATTTAGGACAGTCATCATTTAGGACAGCGATCATTTAGGACAGCCATCATTTAGGACAGCGATCATTTAGGACAGCGATCATTTGTGAATCTTGTGGTTCTTACCTGCACCGTTATCTAATAACACTAAATCAATTGGCTGGTAGATGACACCATTGGCATCAGGAGGTCTTTCGATGGTGGCGATCACGTTGGCTCTAATAATGGGATGCAATCCTTGGCGGACTTCGGCAAATGCTACTAATGGTTGACCATTGGCAAAGTCTGTAGTGGACCCACTCAATTCAGACGTTGCTATGATCGGATTAACGCCGTCTAACGCATATGTAGATATTGAAGTGAAAATCTCGTGGGAGGTGGGATAAGCATTGTAAACTGAATAAGACCACAGACCGGGCTGAAGATGAAAACAATTTTTGAAATATAGAATAGAATTTTGCACTTTGTCACCAAAAAGTTGATTGATAATTATGAGTTCAATAAGCAATATTTACTTCATTATAGATTGACAAAGCTGTTTGAGTAATTTCAATATATTATTACACGAATCCTTACATATAGGGCATCACTAATTATTGTAATGAGAAGTAAAACTATACGTAACCACATGATTAACTGTCTGATCAAATCAAACCTCAATGGCTAATGGAATACTAGATAAATAGTATGTTACAAAGTGAAGACGGGTACAGCATTATATTTTCTTTCTTTTTTTCACTGCTGGCAGACAGTTAAACCAGAGAGGTGTGACGTCACAATTTTTCGTTATGCCACGTGGTTAGTTGGTGATAAGAAGTTCTTGTCATTCGATATGCATTATGATATACTAATATGTCAAAGTTGAATCAACACTGTTGTTTCTTTCTCGACTTAAAAACATTCGTTTTTAGCTCTTACCTCTGCAAATGGAAGTTTAACCGATATCACCTTAAAGGTCAAATCCACACCGTAGCCTTCATATGTGTTATTATAAACGTTGCCAGATGGTGACGTAACAATTACCTCGACAGCTGAAGAAGAAACGATTTTAAGCGATGAACAGTTCTGTTAAGTCGATTTCAGATCTGATCTGTAGCTCGATATACAGAGAGTATTGACCATGTCTTATATGCGAAAACTCACATATCTATTTATACAATGCTCGCTAAGAGATAGTATAGTTATTTTGAAATACGTGACATGTTCATATTGCATAATTCTAACTTCATAACTTCATTTTACAATTCCGATAAGCTGTTTATTACCAGAATTGTCTTAAACTTATAGTCCACAATAGAAAAAAAACAACAGTTCAGAATAAATTCATCGTGCGAGTATAGGCTTATGTTAAAGAATTGTTATACTGTACTCTCATAGAGGTTAGCCTATATATATGATAATGAAATAACACAATAAGAATAAAAATCTTTGTGTGATATTCTAATAAATTAATTATGAATGAAACTTGAAAATGTAGCCATCGTAAGAAACAAAAATCACTTACCTGGAAAAGACGACTGAACGATGTAAGAGAAATCGAAGGAAGTTCTATTTCCGACAGTTGGATCAATGTAAACCCCGTGACCTCTGGTTTCTCCAGCTTGGTAAATAGTTGAGTCAGTGTAGAGCTATTATGAAATAACATGTGCTATTATTACAACAACAAAATGGACTCTTAAACAAAATGAAACTTTTAGCTTTTAATTCTATGACTTAAGATGAACTTTGATCAGTGGCAAGTTTCTGTTGCGAGTTCTGTAACTAGCCGATTGCGAGTTATTGCCGTCCCGTGTAAAGTTATGCGAGATTTGATATTCTCAAAGGGTAAAGTTTTAGTATAACGTATAATTTCCTCACTAACTCCTTGCGAGGTATATTACTATCTCATATTTGCTCCCCAGCGGCGAGTCTATAGTCATACTAACCATCCCTTTGTGCAAACTTATCGGTGAAACTTACCGCGATTCGTCGATCCGACTCCTGCACACCTGAATCCATGGTAGCGAGAAATGCATCGTAAAGACCGGTAGAACCAGGGTCATCGGTCTGGAGGTAGAACTTACCACCTGAAAAAGACAATATGTATATTGTTGAACTATTCGCATACTGCATGACTGCCGACACCCTAAATATGTGAGTCAAGTTTCGCTCGTGGCCTATGAGCACCAATATTCACAATAGCCTTGGCGACACTTTAGTGGTGCATGCAAGTCCGAGTAGTCCGATATCTAATTCGGGATAGACATGTAAGATTTCAGACAAGAAAGTTTGCTATGCGGCACTTTTCATAACGTTCGTTTGCTTCATACATATCTTGCTACTAGTGTAAATCAGTATTC
>KN888189.1:26108-40119 GCA_000934455.1 Apostichopus parvimensis | reverse complement strand
TGTTTGTATACAGATATATTAATATCTGTTTATATATTAGTTGTGCGTGAGTATATTAGTATTGTTTGTGTATTTGTTTGTATACTAGTTTGTATATTAGCAAGTTACCAGTTGCCTCTTGTAGGTCGATTAAATTCTCCTCTGCGGTGTTGCTGAAGGCCACGGCATCAATTACGACATTTTCCTCGACGTATGTATATTTCCAAGAAGTCGTTAGAGCAGGGTTGCCGTCCTGTCCATCTGTAATCAACAGTACTAGACCACCGGCTGGGGATGCCCCATCCTCAGATAAAATCTAAAGATTCGAAAACGAAATTAAATTAGCATGAAACTCCTATAGTACGTATACATGCTTATTGGGGTGGGGGGTGGGGGGGGGGGACTTATTAAGGAAAGACAAACCAGAGGACCGATAAAGCTCAAATGCAGCCTACATTTAGAGTCTTACTTCATGGTCTGCCCATTATGTCTACCAACGTGGAACTGGTAGATATGTATTTTAACAACCAGTTCTCTTTAGTAAATGTTTTAATACCTACATTATTTATGCTCAGCCATTTTGTAATACGTAAACTGAATAGATTGTTCAGTGCATGATCAAGAACTATACTGTTACGGTCCTCCATAAACTTAGGTCCCACATCATTCCTGGATAATATCGTACGTTTACAGTCTAGTCAAAATGCTGTCAGTAAAATAAAAATAATAAACTTAACTTCTTTGTAAGACCGATGGACAATTACTTGACGGAACAGCAGTCGCTAAGTTATACGACACCCTAAACGTTTAGGTTGCTTTTTTTTTGGGGGGGGGGGGGCAAAGCCCGAAAAGACGAACTGAATGAGGTGAATATAACGTACCCCTAGTGCAACCTCAAGGCCACAGCCAATGCAAGTACCACCATTGGCATCAACCGGGACTAGTTCTGCCAGTTGCCGCCTTGTGTTTTCCGAGTCGATTAGAGTTAAACCACTTATCCGTTTTCCAATCGAGTCAAAATCAACGATTCCTACATAACTTCCGTCAACAGCAACAGAGCTGATAAAGTTTCTGGCAGATGACGCAAGTTTGAGATATCTATCGTTTGTCTGCGTGAAAACAAAAGAGAAAGGTTTTTCTTAATTTATGTTGATTTCTATGTGATATTCTTGTCTAATTAAGCACATTAGTTCATTCAGTCAGACGTGTGTATTTATCTCAGAATTTAACCAACTGAGAAGCTCACAAGGTTACACAAAAATTGAATGAATCTGATGAAAAAAGATTCGCGTAGAATATAGAACTATTGACTATACTAAAAAGATTTTCTTCTGTGACTCAATGATTCATAATTTTCAGATTTGAACTCATTAGCCATGATGATGAAATATTCTCTGCTGTTGCCAGGTGCCTAATTCATACTCCTAATTCATAATTAGCAAAATCCATATCTGTCGAATTTAAAATTTAATATCAGGAGGAGCTAGATTTCATATACCAGTGTTGAGAGGTAAGAATAATATTTTGAAATTGTTCTCTTTAATATTTAAATGTATTTTGGCTGCTTACACTCATACTTCCTGATGTATCAAGAACCATAACCACACGTATTGGTCTCGCTCTCGCAACAGTGATGTTGGGTCTTATGTCTGCTATATCACGTGGGAGGTTACTGGTATCTGTGAACATGAAAAAGATATAAACATATATCATTCAACCAGTCTTCTCAAAGTCGGAATTTAGTTGACTGTCACGAAAAGTGTGACCGGTTTATTTTTGTTAAACTTATTAGAAAATTCCGAATCATAATCTAAATATCTTGAAGCAATGCAGGTTTACATTTTTTGAACATCAGATGCATGTTTTTCTCATAATTTGGTGGTAACCATTGTGTTAAAGTTGTAATGATGATCATATTTGAGCGAGGGCAGTCGTTCAATAAGCATTAGTACCCATAAGAGGATACGTCTCTTCGATTCACTTTACAGATTGTCCCTTTAATATTGTTAGTTATTGAAATACTTATAATATTTATCGGACCACAAATCGTGAATGTATGATTCTCTGCTAAATAAATTGTCTTTCCAGTCATCGAGATCGGAAATGGATCACTTTTCTTAACAATATAACTTAAAATTTTCTGAATGGATCAAGATATTCATAGTTATATCATATATTACATTGTGTTTGTGATCAACTTTACACAATAATGTACATACATAAGGTCCCATAATATCACATGTTTGTCTTTATTTGGCAACTATTTCCCCATTTAAATTTCAAACTCCGAATAAGTTGTGATGGAAAAAATCACACTTCATATTTAAACGAAATAATTTCATAACTGAAAATTTGGGTTGTAAAATCATTACTCATTTTAACGCCTATACCAATTGTTAGTATCAGAATACAAATGGACGATGCCAATATACGACTAACATATAGTCATGCCTATGTACTTCCTTGCATTGTGGTTATAAAAGACATTCAAAACGAAATGTTTCTCGACTTTTCGACCAGTCAAGCTGATGTAATGTATTGGTATTTACTTCTAATGTTGACAAGTGTCAGCCACTAACAACTGAAACACACACACACACACATGTTTGTATTACATTCAGACCGAGGACCCCATTGTATTTTCCATTGTTCAAATCCACGTACCCTAACTTGAACAATACCCCATACAATAGAATTCTTCCGAGGACGCGGTGATTCTTTAGAAATCACAACCGAGGACCTGGAATTCTTTTGTTCAAGTCCTCGGTCAGAATACAAAACAAACGCACGCATACACACACTTAATGATTCAGGATGGATAGGAGAGATTTCGAAAGAATCGTTCCTACCTAGAAAGTCTGGATGTTCTCGCATCACTTCCCAGTTGCTCTTAGAGCTACAAAGCCTTGAGTGTTTGTGGGGGGCTTCTTGATTATGCCTCTGAGCAGGAGCAACGTCCTCATCGCAAAAATCGACAATCTGTAAATAAAAACAAACACTATATTGTCCCACTCTCGTTAAAGATCTGCTTAATCGGCTCCAATTATAGCACTCTATAGCTAGGTAAGTTTTGTGATTACGTAATCGACCTGCCACGGACGTAAATCGACCTCTGGCTCTACAATTGTAGGATTAATATTCGGCATAACTTTTTTCTAATAGAGTTGTGAATGAGTGGAACGTTTTGCCTGAGAAAGTTGTACTTGCAAATAGTGTCATTGGGTTTGAGATGGGTCTGAGTGTTTGTGTCTTCAGTTTTCTTCTTCTCTCCTATAGGGTCCTTGATGGGGACTTGAGTGTCCCTCCTGATCCTTTTTTTCTACTAAACTTGTTCTACTTAACAATTAGCCTGCATAGCTTTGTAACACCATTAGGCTCTTTGTGTAAGCACTGTGTGGAAATATGTTCATGTCTACAGTGTAGTTAATCATACAGCGTTCACACAAAGACCCTCATACAAGAAACAATATGTGGCAGGCGTTGCAGTCTAATTGGTAAAAAAAGGTCATCTTACGACCAAGGCATGTCGATTACGTAATCTCAAGAAAGTTTTCCATGATAGCGTACTAAAGTTGGGGTCTATACTGCAGATCTTTAACTAGCGGCGAATCGTGTTCGGGACCATTCGCTTATGACACTTAGTGTCTCAGAAACATTATAAAATTATTATGAAGCACAGGTGAAAATAGTGCATTTTGAAAATTTTCATTTTATTTTAATTGACATTCTTTTATTATAGTTAAATTGAAACTGACTGGTGAATACACTGTTCTGGTGCCTTTATGTATGAAGTTTTATCATTGGCTATATATAGTATAAGGAAGTCAAAGGTATAAGGAAGTCAAAGATATAAGGAAGTCAAAGATAATATGATAAGAGATGGTTTAACGTAGACACTCACCAGCTGTAAAATTATAAGCAAACAAATACCATATAAAGAGACAAATAAAAAACTTCACCTTTCATAAGTCATCAATAAAGGTCACGTGATCCGTTTATTGATTTGCAAGCTGTTTGTGGAATGGTAGGGTTAGGATTTAGCCAATATTAGCAAATACTATTCAAGCGGAGAATGTGACTATTACGCAGCGCTCTTTCATGGGAGGGGTCCGGGCGGCGAATATTTTTTTCCCAAACTGAACTGACACTGAAATTATTTCCTCGATTCTGATTGGCTCTCAGCGAGCCAATAGGTTTCCGTACGTATAGGTTATAACTTCATAAGGCTATATACAACTATTTAACAAGTCAAAGCTAGGACACAGACATATCGACAAATGCGTTTTTTGTGTACACACACTCGCTCGCCGTCTTCATGGCCACTGCATATTCGACTAGGCCTATCATGATTCGTTGACTGAATACATTTTGAATTTATGAGTATAAAACTAAAGATATCGCAACTCCGAATGTACACAAACACATCGTACATATGTACATCGGCTACGTGTTTACAATTTCAAATGCACTGTGTTTTATTGTGTTGTATACTATACACAGTACAATAGGCTACATTACATGTGTTGTGTAGAGCGGAGTCAAGCGAGTAAACAAACGATCGAGGACTGCCTATATAATGGGCGCAGTGGTTGGGAATAGTTGCTTCATTGTGTTGCTTCATAGAACACTATATACTTTCGTTCATATATACCTACCAAAAGTTTTGGAAAGTTGCTATTGTGAATATCTTGAATATGTTCGTGTTGATCATACTGATATCGACAGAGTATGGAGGGATCCATGTTGAATACTAAAGTATATCAAGTGCTCGCTGAGAGCCAATCAAAATCGAAGAAATAATTTCAGTGTCAGTTCAGTTTGGGAAAAAAATATTCGCGTCCGGGCGCATCACATATTAGGTGCGATGAACAAGCAGCCAGTATGCTTTATAGGAACATGGCGAATAACGTCACCTTTCCTTAGCAAATAAATGCGGAGGGTAAATAGACTAACCAGCGCTATTTACGATTGGATCGAGAGGAGATGGGGGGGGGGGGTGTGACACTGATGAATCAGTTGAGTACTCTATAGAGTTGTCATTGCAGTACCCTTACCTCTGGGATACTGGTATAGCCCGACATAATCGAAGAAGTGACGTCAGGCTGCGAAGAAGCTGGAATACTGACACAACCATCTTCGTAGCCAATGTATTGATCTCCGTTGCAATAACGATACCTACCGTTGTCGAAGACAAGGTTATACGCAACGAACCCATCAGAACATCTATAAAAGAACAAAAAATACACACAAATAAACCAACATGCCAGTGTACCAGTTTATTTGTATTGATTACTCCAAACTCATAAATCAAACAAAGTCAAAATAGTTAAATCCAACGTATAGGCCTAAGTCTCTCACAAGTGGATATTAACAAGTTGACAAAAGCCAGAATCCAACCAAAAATTCCGATGAGAACCTCAAGGAAGTAACTGTAAATGAGACAACTAATAATACATTGAACTAATACCTATCCCTATAACGTTGTAACATGCATATACGTATATATTGCAACACAGCTATTTGTTAGTATTAATTAACCGTTCAACATTTCGTCCCTCTCACCCTTATATAGCATTACTCACATTTAAAAGGTAAAACTCAGTTTTCCAACTTTTATATTTTATAATTTTAAGTGACTACGGTATATGGGTAAACTAATCATACTATTGTTATCATAAGGGATTGCAATATACAGCATCGTAAAATTTTAACAAGAGAAAATTCTAAATTTTTGCATTCACATTGATTTTACACGTGATAGCTAGACTATGAGAATTACTTTATAAAGCTCTTTATATGTTAGTTTAGATATACAATTGAAAACTGACTTTTAAGCAAGTTTGAAAATATCTAACTATTCCATGGCGATCCTTAGAGAGTATATATTGTTGGAGTGCAAGTTATGAAGCACATGTGTACCAGGATTACAGGTCAAAATGCGGACCCTATACTCTGTACACCTGCAGGGCTGTATCCATTGGGGGTGAAACTGTTTACATGTTTTAGAGGAAGCACGAGTCAGAAGAAAGTAAAACTATATGTATTTATGAATAAATGATTACCTAGTAGGCTTCCAGATTTCTTCGTCTAAAGAAAAGTAAAAATTTTGAGCATTGTCCACGTCAGCGATTTCATCTGCATATTCATTGAACAAACCCCAGCGATAATGGCCCCATTCATGGACAAATACTCTACCTGTAGAAAACAAAATAAAGTTTGGAAGTAAAGAAGACATATATTAATACGGCATAATGCTTTATTCAATTAACATCAACTTTAAGTAAACATCATTATCATTTTTTCTGTGTTGAATGTTTCAGCTTTGTGTATATACTTATGTCTCGGATGAAATACATTTCTATACACACTGTCCCTGATGTTTGGTAAATGATTAGAATAAAACGACAATAGCAAAACACACACACAAAATATTTACATTACTAGAATTAAAACTTTAATGTTCATAATTATTTAGTTTTATGTGTAATTGTACTTCACATTTGTTCTTTCTAGTTGTTGTTGTTCTTGTTGTTTTGGTCTTCCTACATAGTGTGTTATAGCTGTATTGTGTTTTTACTGTGTAAAGTGTGGCTGATCGTGAAAGCTTCCTGTTTTTTTCCATTCAACACACACTCATATTGTAATTTACTAGTGGACTGTTTCATATCATGTCATGTGATTCTCTACGACAAGTGGCAGGCGTGATAACGTTCGTAACTTTGTATTTGTGTTCGGGACGGACATAGTTGGCAACAGTTGTAGTAAATGATTACTTAACGTATAGACATATATACATATACTATTCGAATTAATTACATGTGTATCTTAAATATGTGGATACTTTAATGTCCTTTGTGGCCAGCCATAGATGGAAACATAGACATAGACTTTCGTATAACATGAGCAACTAAGATTAAAGGGTGTGAAGACTGGCGCAAAAAGAAACGTCTAATGCCGGTAATCTGACCTAGTTTCCGAATGAGGTGTAACAGAAGTGTTAGACACCACCATCGATCCCAGAAAATACACACACACACAGCTTGCTACCATCGGTAATTAGACACTAGTGTACATTCAGTACATACAGCTGCGGTCAATACCCACAGCACAGTGTACAAACAATACAGCGATGGACATCTCAGGTCCAGCTAAAGATAACAAGTTATCACGTTTCATTATACTGTACTGTCTGCATTTTGTAGCGACACGAACAAAACGTCACTTGAAATGCAACGGAAAGTTAACATTTTCAGATGGCTGCACGCGGTTTGGGGCGAGCCTTCAATGCCTTTAACATGTAGAAGATGTGGGAATAAAGCCAGCCTGTACCTACCTCGATTGCCGTAGTATAACTCTGTATTTGAATCCAGCATGAAGTGGCTGGTAAAATGAACATGGATGGATTGTCCTCCACATCCCTCGTAGTGTTTGGTATGTGGCACCGGTGGCAACTCGGGCTCAGGAGCAAATCGAGGGTTTCTTGGCGCCACGATGATGTCAGCGCCTTCAAATGTAGCATTTTTCGGTGACCGATATTCTGGCTTATCTTCCCAAGTATCAGGTACAAGAATAATAACTTCTTCAAAGTAAGCTCGTTTCTTGGTAGCAGTGTACAGGTAGGCAGAGGCGTCATAAACCATAGTCTGGAAAAGTAGCATGTTTTAATTAATCCGTTTACATTTTAAAGGATTGATAAATCTGGGAAAGTCATTAAATATGTGCAAACTATGACGTGTGGTGTATTTTAGCTGTTAAAAAATTACAAGCCTACATGTATATCATTTGAATAATGTGATGTTCCTTTCTTCAAAGAAATAAAATATTTAAAAAAAATCGCCTTATGCCAAAAAAACCTGTGTTCATTGTCCTTGAAAAGAAGGTCGTGAAAATAATAGGGATAGCATAACAGACAATTAGGCAGACACTCCTTGTACAACACCAATGTGCATAATTAGATCATGTGTGTATTCATTAATAAAACTAGAATTGAGAAAAGGCTTGTAAAAAAGGTTCAATCTTTGATGGAAGTTACAGCTATTTTCATGATATCTAATGCCTGTTTGAGTGATTAGGACAATGTTGTTCATAGGTGTCCGTAGACCTTTGAAAGGCATATTTTGTCCAGAGAAAATTTATTTTTGACTAATGAAAGAAGGACATACACTATAAGCATCCTTAATTGTGAAACTTGGATACAATTCCTACATTGTGTGTGTGTGTTTTTTTTTGAGAGAGAAAAACTGAATCTCTCACAGCGTGTACCATGAATTATCTTGAAGTAACGTGTCTGACCTCATAGTTTCATACTGGCAGAAAAAATATTTAAGTTTATTTTCACTTGATTGTCTTGACTTTGGATTGGGTAGGGTTCTACCTTTGCTTAATGACATGTGAAGTTAGCAATTATACTGCAATGACTGTAATAACATGTTATGTTAATTCACCACAGTTTTTAAGAATAGAATTGGATGTAAAAATTTACAGAAAATAAACTTAAAACAAATATGTTAGTACGCACCTATATATGTATTATTTTGATTCCAAAATCTGCATAATTTCATTATTTTCAGTTGTAAAGTTTATTCTTATGCATGGCACACAGGTTCAACGATGCCCTGTTCTTTAAAAGAAATGTAGATAGGGTGCCTTCAGCTCCCTTGATCCATTTCAATCTTGATTTATTTTCTGTAAGTGGGGCCAATGGTTAATTGGTAATGGTTAAATGGTAAATCTACTGTAAAGAAGAAGCCAACGCTTAGACTATATCTTATCTTCAACACAAGTAAATGGGGGGGGGGTGAATGTGAGTAACTGCTTAGTTGTTTCTGAACTTAAATTAATCATTATTGTTTACCCTCAGCTCATTCCTATTCCCCTTCTACTTTAAAAAGAACAAACAAGGCTACTTTTTGAAACCCCATTAAATGTGTAATCATTTTACTCACTTTAATTGCATCTATGAGTTCCTCGCTCTCCTCCTCGTCTGGGTGAATCGCAATAACCACTCCTGTGTACGCATTATTTTCCAGTTTGACTGAGGTCGGTTTAGTTAAAGCCGAGGATTGGCGCAAAATCACCATCCCTAAAAAAATCAGAAAGATTAAGAAATTTGGTTTCGACTGCATGGTTCCTGATGATGTTACTACTATCGTGAATATGCTCCACCAGGGAACAGAAGGTTCCTTAAATATCTTTGACTTAGCCCCCGTGAATGTCGGAAACTCCGGAACTGTGGAACTTTATCATCACGTATGCCCTTTTCCATGTATGAATTAGAACCTAAAGTTAGAAAACTATATAGGAACTTTGCTCTGATTGGTTCATATTATCTAATTACTGTGTGCTTAGTAAACATTGGCATTTTGGGTTCGCCTCCCTACACGGACGCTTGGACTTTGACACAGGCCGATAAGATTTAGAAGTGTTCGAAGAAACCACAGCCAGAAAGCCCCGACAAACATAATTGTCATATCTTTTTTTAAATTGGGAGTAACTTCATAGAATAAGAATGCATGAGATTTATTTGAGTCCGGCTTTTAAGGATTCTCATATCTCTCCAATTAAACAGAATTATTAGTAACAAGGAAGGGTACAGTGTCTCGTCGAAAGATCACAAAGCTTACGTGAATACGTGCTCAATAAAAGATATTGCTGTGTAATTACAGTTTTAAATTATAGCCATATACTACCAAGTAACCAAAATTAACGTGTTGCAAAATCCTGTTAAATGTTCAAAATGCGACAGTGGTCAGTGGCATACCTAGAATAGTTGGCACCCGGGCGGAGCCTTCCTTTGTCACCCCGTGCAGGGGATGCCGTCCTTGGGGAGTGGTATGATGGGAGAGATGAGGATTTTTTGTTTATGTAAGATGGCTTAGATGCAAAATGGTGCTATCTTTGGCAACGCTTTGAACTGATTATACTATCAATATGCGGCTTTGCACCCACCCCCTGACCCCTGACTGGTACCCAAGACGGACCGCCCGGGGACCAGTCCCGCCCCAGTTATTACGCCACTGAGCGTGATAGTACTCGAAAAGTACTCAGTAGTAGAGTAGAGTAGTATTCGAATACTCATACTCTATCGTTCTGATGTTAAGGACTCCAATTGTTGAAGTGGCCTACTTGTACTTCTCAACCAGTATACACGTACTAATTAAGAACCTATAATACTCGTTGTACTCGATATAAAGTACTTGGTACTCGCACAGAACGAGTACTTTGGAGTATTTATATATAAAAAAAGGAACCGTAGAATTTACGACTCTTTTGGCACGCCATAGAGTTGCACCTATATAACATTACTGTGGTGTACATCTCAACTAGAACTATATACCAAAGTTATAGTTTATTATATGCTACGTAGGCCTATGTGTGTTGCGCAGCAGATAACTGCAGAGCGATGTACATGTTGCTAACATACGCAACAATCAATAACACGACGGAAGTGTTACTATTGGTCTAAAAACACTATCTACTTTCGTATAGGCTTGTGTGCTGTACTCAACAGATAACTGCATGAGCGATGTACATGTTGCTAACATACGCAACAATCAATACCACGACGGGAGTGTTACCATTGGTCTAAAACACTAAATACGTTCGGTGTACTTGTCATTCCGATATCACTTTCTTTTTTTCTCCATTAAATTGAGCCATTCTGAATTTGACAAGATGACAAGATCCAAGCAACGTCGTCATATTCAACTTATCGATCATTTGCTTCCCAACTTGTGACCTTCAAAAAGTATTGCGATGTCAGACGTCTACACGGAATAGCTTATTGATCAATCGATTACCGATAGGTGTTGTTTGTTCCTAATAAAAGTAACCGACGGAGTTCGGCCATTAACGATGTTAACAATTCAGTGTATACTCAAGCAATTTACATTGTGATGACTTACACCGACTGTTGAAACAGTGTCAACAGGTGGCAACTTATATAGATAGGTTGAGGTCAATTCTGATATAATATATAACTGTATAGTTGCACCAGCGGGGAAATCCCTTCGTGGTACCATTAAGTCTATAAGTGAATGATGGTTGCAATCATCTGTATTGGAAATTGGAAGAGATTCTAGGGCTGACATAATGACAAAAAAAGTTGTTCAAATGTTATATATTGTATTACCAATCCATGGCAGAATAAGCACTGTTTGAATTAAAAAAAAAACACCAAATTAAAATTTTGCAATGCAGCAATTTTCTTTTAGCCAATCTTTACAGACAATTTGCGAACGTTCTAACAACTTCAAGAATTTATCATATTTTTCGTAAAGAAAACTATTACAAGAGTAGTTTAACATAGTATACATCATCCACACTGCATTGTCTGTGTTTTTCAATTCCATTTTGTTAATATGCACAAATGTCATTGTCATATTCAAAAAAGGTACGGATCCATCAATATATTTACATATACGATTTCGATTATATAGAAATACCTTTTGTACCCTTCCCTAGACTGCCATCTTTTCATGTATGACCCTTCTACCCTTTCAACGACTCTTCTGACCACACTAATGTAAACGTCAATTTCTATATATAGTTGTCAGTCGGGTTTTTTTTTAAATTTTTTATCTGGTAGTTCGAGATACAGAGCGGACACAACACTTTACGTGTTTGTATATAATGATGGAGTGCTGAAATCAAAGGTTACAGTTGAGAAGTTATATCTTTACAAACTATGTTGGCCTACTGTATGTTTATCTTCGTTCTCCTTCAATTTTCTAACAGATTACAACAAATAAAGAGCCCATTAACCTTTACTATCCTATTTAGTTAAGACGATTTACGAAGTAACCACCCAACAGTCCAATGACACCGTTCACTCACCCTTCATACAATTCAGTGTTCCTATACCATTACTGTGGTATGACCACAGGCATATTGAGACGAGGGAGGTAACTCTATAGCTGTTACATGAAACAATGAGTGCTATACGTGTATAGCCTTGTAGGCCTTGTCAGGCTGGTTGGAATTTGATTATATTTGTTTTTCACCAGTATAAATGTAATAAAAAGGATAAAAATAAGAAATATATAATGATGCTCGTGTCTCCTATATTCACAAAAAGCCATTGTTTTTCCATAGTTTAAATCCACGTACCCCTGAACATGACTGTGTACTGTATAGAGATCAATCATGGTGCTAACTAACCCGAAATCATTTGTGATTCCTAAAGCCGGATCTCCTAAGAGATACTTTGAACCGACTCTGTTTAATGAAATGTAAACAAACGACAAAGGCAAATGAATATATATATATTTATATAATTGAAATCGTAGTGAGTTGGAATATCCAGAACAGTGGAAAACTACCAGCCTCCACTGGGATTCGAACCCGGGCCTCTCGCTTTATATGCGGACACCCTAACCAACTATAGTCTACGGACGCTGATTGAATGTCCAGAGATTCGAAACCGATAAAAGGGAAGGTCGTTATTCCACTGTAGGCATATTTATTAATGACGTGAACGATATTTTAACAGAATGACATGTTACACCTGACTTCATGCTTTGTATCAGTCTTGCAAATATAGTCACGCGGTGACTATGGCTAAATTGTCACCCGAATGTTGGCGCTGTTTGTGATTGGTTGGTAGATAGTGACATCTACAGCTCTGTCGGTTGGTATACGGTCGCAGGAATGGACTGTGTGATAGTGTATAAATGATGGCACTCGTCTATGGCAAGCCATGTGGGACAAACACCGCATAATATATCCGCGTATTAATTCGAATATATACGCGTATTAATTCGAATATATGTTGTACATGTGTAAAGTTTCGCTTTATGAAGCGATCTCGCGAGCCCGCCAAAACATTTATCGTTGGTATATGTACAAAGCAAGAGCGGAAATGTGTTTTCGTGTATATTCTAATTAATCCGTGCATATATTGGATTTAATCCCCATATATATTCTATTTAATACGTGTATATATTCGAATTAATACGTGTATATATTCGAATTAATACGTGTATATATTCGAATTAATACGCGGATATATTTGGGCCATATGATTGGCTAATAATATATACGCGTATATATTCCAATTAATACGCGTATAAATTACGATTAATACGCTGATATATTATGCAGTGTTTGTCCCACATGGCTTGCCATACTCGTCTACTCAGCGGTTCAGCTTTTTGCAGAGCTGCTCAAAGTCGTGTATCTGTATAGGTAAAGGGCTGCTATAGTTGAATCATAGACGTATACTTATTTATAAGTCAACAGCTGTTACAACTAAACCCCGTAGTAACATTGGCAGGTACATTAAAATGTTGTACTCTTCGGCTTTTTGGCTAAGATCTTGTGCAATATCTGTATTAGAGTCACACATAGTAGAGGGTAGATCACTCACAAGCCTTTAACCTGATCATGTTTAGTACCTACATACGTTCCAAGGGTCTCACGTGATATTCATTTTAGGGAATACCGTCATAATCATATACGGTTACAGCTGTCTCGGTGTAGAGGGTTCTCTGGTTGAGAGGTGTACCAGGGTATCTTAGGTGATGTCACATTACTGAAACTTAACTTATTCATGTACGTTGAAGGCCTATGCCTAGTATGTTACAACGCACTAAACGCACAGAATGGCTCGATACGTTGTTTTACCGTTAAATTTGCTGACCAGTCAGTCAGTTTGACAAAACTACCACTTCACCGTTAACAACGTTTCCACAAGTATAATAGCCGCTCGATACACTTCCCTGAGCAATTTCCTAACATATTCTTCGATACCAACTTTATGATAAAGAACCTTATCCCCTCATCCTTATCATAATCATAAAAGAAGGTTTATTTTCCAGTCCGTTTAAAATATTGCAAAAGTATCAACTTGGCACGATGTAAACTAAAGAGTTAGCCTATATACTATCAAGGTAAAAAACAAGTTAACACAAGGATCGTTTCATCATAGACGAAATGATCCCTGCATGTGTTATTAATATAAAATTTCTTCAAACATGCATACTTTAATTTTATAATTATTGAAGATTTGCCACAGACAGCTATGTGCAGAATG
>KN888189.1:6593-23827 GCA_000934455.1 Apostichopus parvimensis | reverse complement strand
GGGGGGGGGGGGAGGGAGGTAACTAAGTGGAGGAGGGAGGAGTGGGTTGGTGGTATATATTGTTCGTCGATCACAATAATAAGTCAGTCATATTTGCCTTACTCTAGAGATCAATCATGCTGCTAACCAACTCGAATCATATGTGATTCCTAAAGCCGGATCTATATATATGTATATAGATATATATAGATACATCATTGAGATCATTGAGAGTAAGGCAAAATATGGGGACAAACTAAAACGAATGACAGCGAATGACCGAATGACAATTGACTTTGTACAGGGTTAATTATCATTCGCGAATGACAGCGAATGACAGCGAATGACAACGAATGACACCGAATGACACCGAATGACAACGAAGGACGGTGGTGAGAAGAGATAGAATGATTAAAGTGGAGTAAATGCGGTTATTGGTTTTCTGCGCAAAAATGATTAGAGGAAAATCGCATGTTACGTGGTAATAAAACCAAAAACAATAATTTTTTACAGCAACAAATTTTTTCAATTCCCCTAAGTTCACGAGGTAAAATCCCACAGGGCAAGTCAAACATCTTGCTCAAGAATTTCCGAAAACACCGGTCACAGTCGCAAAATGTCAACTCGGATTTTTGCTATTTTACTGACCCCGATTTTGGGGTAAAATTTCCGCCAGGGGGCGTCCCCTTGCTCCCCTTTCCTACGCCACTGTTACGTAGCTACATAACTGGCGCAAATTTTCTCCTTTTCCAGTCAATTTGCACCCCCCCCCCTAAAAAAAAACCCCAGCTGGTTGTGAGCAAGACCTCATAACCGTAACTAATTTTTTTTCATAGAAATGTCCAATATAAGGACTCTTCCTGAATTTTGTAGCCGTTTCAAAATTATAGTATTGTTAGTTTCTAACAATTAATATCGGAAAAATTACGTTAAATTTACTTTTTAAATCAGACTTACAATTTCGCTTACTATAAGGTGCGTTTGTATCTTGTCCGTACTTTACGGTACTAGATCTGTATAAGCCACGCACTTCGCGTCCACTCGGTTTGCGTGGCTTTAATACACCCACGAAGTCTGAACTGTGACATCCGGTTGAAGCAAATGTCTGTGCTGTCATTCACTGTCATTCGTTTTAGTCAACGCAATTTTTTAGTGTGTACAACATATTGTCATTCGTTAAGTGTAACGCAGTTGTCATTCGTTTTAGTAACACCCCAAAATATGTCACCAAAACAGAACTAGTATTGTTCGATACAGGTAACAAACGCCTACAGTGGAATTACGACCTTCCTTACCGGTTTCGAACCTCTGGACATAGCGTCCATAGCCTAGTGTCTATTGTGTCCGCATATAAAGCGGGAGGCCCGGGTTCGAATCCCGGTGGAGGCTGGAAGTTTTTCACTGTTCTTGATTTTCCAACTAACTACGATTTCAATTATATATAGATACATACATATATACACTCACACATATACATACAGTGTTCATTCCCCTTAATCAGTTGAGGGAACTTAATTGCGTTTAGATCTACTCGTATAGACCTAAATTATAGTCTGTGACTAAGAATGCACCATTTGACGCTTAAAGGTTAAGTTCTATCCTGTCCCTTGTTTGCTCTGTGGTGAAACTTAATATATCCCTTCCACCCGCATGATGTCGCAAGTGCGCATGTGGAATGGCGTCATACATATTTAAATATTTAAATTCCACTAAAATTGCGCAATACAAAAATTCCCTATTTCGCAAATTTCAAAATTGTTTACTCACTATACACTATACACACAAAGGATATTTGAATATGTATAAGGCTGTTTCGGTTTTCGGTTTTGCGCAGTTGCAAGTAGCCCGCACAGATTGTTAACACATCATACATGGTCTAGTACATTTTGTTCAATTATCGTTGACTTGAAAGTGGAAACACGGAATATATTTGTATCTTATAAGAAGAATCCTGTGTGCATTGTTTCATACTCGGATCGAGTTAATGTGAACCATGAACATATATTGTCATAATTTTCGCCAGTAAGTGAAACATACCGTCCAAATTTAAGTATTCTGAGTTTATTTAATCACTTATAATACTGTATCCGAACGAGTATAGTTTAGGCTACCCATTGTAACCATGTAGATATCATATTATAGCAAGTATCACTCGCACTGTCGCAGTTGCAGTAAATGGATTCGATATTTTCATAAAGGCCTAGCGTTAGGTTATGCTTTAGTACAAAATGTTTGTAGGAGTGTATATTATGATTATGATCAGTAACAAGGTGAATTCTGAAAATCATATAGGCCATGTGGCTAATTGTTGCATGACACCACGTTGCCATGATCGAATTCACAATATTCTACTGCGAGTGTTAGTGCAGTACTGTACCACTAGTACCAGTTACTGTAGTTACCATATTGAAAAGCTGAATTGAAGCATTGCAACCTCAGGGAATGACTTAGTGTTCAAATTCCGTGTAGCATTTTCGAAGGCTCAGAAATGTTTTCACATTGATGATTGGCTACGCAAGTGTAGAAAACTGCTACGTCTTTAGACTTATTTAGCATCTTGACCATGTTATATAACATTCTTGCAATGTGATACTGGATAATGTACTCACTGTACCTCCATAAGACCAAACTTTTCTTAGTTACTGTATCAGATCGCCCAGATTTTATTCGAGGTGGAAACTACCTTTGGATAATAAATTAATGGAACATTTCAAACAGGAAGATAAGAGACTTGATCAGGGTAATTATGTGAATTTCCCCTGCACAAGTTTGCTAGTACTGCAAATGTAGCATGCAAAGAACAAGGCAAGGTTTTGTGTCTGTCTTAAGGCATTGCATGGCCAAGAGGTGGCCCCTGGCCAAACACCCACAAACTGACTGCAAAAGTCCATAAACTTTTGCCATAACTCATGTGCAACATAACAAGTTTTGCACTAAATGACACTGTAAGACGGACAAATGGGCCACATGTCAACAAATCTTAATGACAACAGTTTGATGCAGTAGTAATGTAATTTTCTTATGAAGGAAAGTCCACGACTCTCGTTGTATGGTTTCGAGGTACTGCTTAATATAATTTAAACCTCCGATATAAACAGCACAGGTATGTGTATGTACTTGTCCAAAGTAACGTTTCATTTTAAGCAACCGGCAATTTTCAAATGTAGCATTACAGTCACTCCGCAATGCAGCTGTGTTTATATTCAGAACGATACTCCACAATTACTGTATATATACTAAACGGCATACTAACCCCCTCGGGATTGAGGCATACTAACCCCCTCGGGATTGAGGCATACTAACCCCCTCGGGATTGAGGCATACTAACCCCCTCGGGATTGAGGCATACTAACCCCCTCAGGATTGAGGCATACATGTGGTTGGAACAAACTCTGGCCTTGACAAAGCTAATGCAGCAGCCTGCAAGTTAAGAGTGAATATATTTACGAAATCAAAGAGAGCCTTGGCATTTATAGCCTAAGTTCTCTCCAATGAGTTATAAAACCATAATGATGTTATATACAGTATGTAAACTATCAGCATATACAGTATATGTACAGTATGCTAATGTTTTTATCTATTTATTTATTTTTTAAATTTCCTTTTCAGTGTTATTGTTGTTTTGTTTTCATGTACAGTATGTGCATCACGCCCCCCCCCCCCTCCGCCCCAAGGACCTTAACTTGAAGGACTCCACAGAATTATCTGAAGTCTACACTGCATCCACAATGTATACAAAATACTAAGCTTTATTTAGCTGCAGGCAGAAGTAATTTTTTTTTCACTTTCATCAAATTGTTGATACAGCACATGTATGCTATTGATTTTCCCAGATAGAAGAGAGACATAGAACTACGAGATCGATGTACAAGTTTGGCAACACCACTAACCTTCAACAAATGCGTCACTGCAAAGCCTCTCTGTCAACTGAGTTAAGGATGGTTTTAAAAGGATTATTATAAACTTAATTTTCTTTTCAAACGCAATACATCCCCCAACCTCTGTCCGACCTGATATCCTACTTCACACCTTACAGTAAATACGAGTACGACTCACAAGCCATGTCATTAACAAATGTATCGTCAAAATGTAGTCCAGCAGCAACTTCTGTGGAATCGTCCAGTTTGCCAACGTCACAAAAAGACAGCATTGAAGGTAAGCATTACAATTTATGCACAAGTTACTTTTATATTTCAAAATAAAATAAAACTTTAGCAAACTGCTTATCCACTAGAGAGCCTGTGTACTAGAATGTGTAAAAGTAAGTTGGCCTGACGTTTTGATCCTAGCAGGATCTTCTTCAGAGGCTAAATGACAAGTAACAGTAACAGAAGGGACAAAAACACGCACAGAATACAGACAGTCTAATGAGCACGGTGAACACAATGAAATAGATGTAAGGGGATAAGTAGACAAGGGATGGAGATAAGAAAGCAACAGGGGAAGAGGAGCGTTAGAAGTTCAAAGTCCAGAATCATCAGCTACATGTCGTGGGGCTCTTAATATTTTATCAATCTTTCATCTTGTAAAGTCTAACCGATTTAAAGTTCCTTTATATGCACATTTACGGCACTGCCTCAAAAACTGTGCACTGTAGCCTTTGTTCAAGACTTTGATTTCTCAAAACAAAGAAGCGATTACATAGCACTCGATAACGTTCATTCGATTTCAATACTTTTATGCATTGACACTTTCAGTGAACGATGACTTTCGCTGGGCAAGATTTTTCCGGGAACTTGCCGGCATCTTGGTCTTGTACCTGAACATACCTGGACAAGCTTGGCTGGAACTCCTCAAGAAAGTCGGTGCATCACAGAACGACCTGGATGATGTCATCAGTCAAGATTTAGACCCAGAAATTCAAGTTTATAAATTACTGAACAAGTCTAAAGCTGCACACTCTAATACGCAAGACTGGTGGAGAATTTTCTCACGAGAGATCACCAAAGTTCGTAACGATAATTTCTCCGAAGACGTTCAGAAAGGTATCCAGGAGCAGATTTATCCTATTCTTTGTTGGGAATATTATTTTAATACTTAAATGGGGGGGGGGACAGTTTAGTTTCGATCTGAGGCCTGTTTATATTAATGTTAATAATGTTAATTGAAAGATATGTAAATTTACAATATTGATACAGATCACAACATTGTGAACATTAATCAGAACTCCTGTCTTCTAGTGGAAAGTAGCTGCATAGCTTCTTTTATTTTTAGAGGGAACACAAAAGAAGACATTACACCCATTTGAGAGTCAGTACTTTACCAAAACTTGATTGCTGCTGCCTCCCAACCCCCCCCCCCCATTGTCTAAAACCAAATAGTTGTAATTGTACATGGTGGAAGTAACCGGTGTAAACATCATTATAAGCCTTAAAATTCCTAATTCTGTCCCATGAAAAAATAAAAATAGTAAGACATTAAAAGGACAAAAAACATTGGGAGGATAGGTTATATTAAGTCATGGTATTCCCAGATTGCGCAAGGAAGATTGTTTATTGCTATTAAAAGTGAAACCCGGTCAGTTGTTTACATCGGTAGTGGAAATATATATAGTCCCGAAACTGTAAAGTGTAGGCTCACTGCCCTACCATACTGAACTTAGCTGTTCAAGTCATAAACTTAATGGATCCATGGTATTAGACGACATTCTGCACCTAGATCTACTTAGAGTAGAAAACAAAGTTATGGAATATATATTAATAAAAGTTTGTGATTCTTATACTTTGTTATAATATCAAGAAATGATACTTGATTATTAAGTAAGTAGTCAAATGTTGCACACTTACTGATGTTGAAGTGGTCTACATTGTTAAATATTGATTATTAATAGATTACTAAATGAATAGATTACTAAATGAATAATAAAGCAATGTCACCTTTGTTCCAAGGTACAGCACAGTACTTGTTGCATGTGACATGATCTTTATTACAGTGAAATATTTGTTTCCCTTTTGCAAGTATTTTGAATTAGTGTAAACTCTTCTTTCTTTATAATTACAGCGTATGAAAAGTTCATCTCCTGTGAAATTGTAGACAGTCTTAATCTGGGGAAGTCCCTCCCTTCTGTGGAAGGAACCCCTCCAGGGTCCCCCGCACCGACACCACCCCCCTGCATTCCCAAGCACAGTCAGAGTTTCGAGGTCATCAATGAAGACGAAGTGATCAGAAGCAGCGAAGAGATAAAGTCAAGACTCAAGGAGGAAATTGACGTGGAGGTGAGATTCGCTTTAATGATTTCTAAAGGTAGAACTGATTTCAGCTACAGTATCAAATCAATGTTATATATTAGCAAGAGTAACTCAAAGGTGAAAATTCAAAGACTGTAAAACAAAAATTCAACATGAAGTAAAATTTTTATGTGTTGGCAAAAAGGTATCAGTTGGTCCAACTTCCAGCTTTTCAAATGACAAAGTGTTGGATGCGGTGCTCTTCAGTTTATCTCAGAGATGATCACTCCCACAATGCACTGTTTGGAATGAAACTGAATCAATTTCAACACCTCACTTCGTACACCTTAGAAGTAATGGAACGAGCAGTTGAACCAATTGTTACATTATCTATGTAGTACGTCATGCACCTTTTTAAACTTTTGCCGGGGAATAAACTCCTGTTTTAAAGGTAACGGGGCAGTCTTATTGAGGTTTGAACTTTTGTGACCATTATTAGACTCTGGCATATTTTAGGCCATGATGAATTATTCCGTGCTCTGTTGTCTCTGTCATTAGATATCCGACCCTGAGGTTTCGCAACAGATTGACAATGTTCGGCGTGTCATCCAGGATATCGCAGGGAAGACCCAACAATACCAACTGTCCTTGCAGTTGGCGGGAGCCGCCTCTCAGATACTCAAGATGGAGACTTCCTACAGAGCGACCCAGGTACTGTATTTCTCCTTCCGTCTAATGCAGCATTTTTGGGATCTATTTTGTGAAAATTTGTAACAACATGCCAAGTAAACTACATTTTATGCTAAAAGTTTGTCTGTCATCTGATGAACTATTCATTTTTCAAGGGAAAGAATTTTTTAAAGAGAAAAAAGAAAACAATGGACGTTGATGTCATAGTTTGTATATGCTGAACCCATTGATTGAGCAGGTTAAAATTTAAATGATGACTTTGTGAAAAAAAATAACCTGTGTTGTCGTTCTAATATATGTCACCTGATTAATTTTGACACCTGACTAACTTTCTGTAAATATAGAACTATTAGTGTTAACATTGCATGAATATGCAATTAAATGAACTATCATTTGGAGATAAGGTTTTTAGGTGATCTAGCACAAACTGAACTTTGTTCCTGCTACAGTGAGTATTTTATTTTTTTTATTTTTGTCACCCCAAACAATTTATAATGTAAATGTGAATGCTGAACCCATTTGATTGAGCAGGTTAAAATTCAAATGATGACTTTGTGAAAAAATGTCATGACACCTGATTAATTTTGACACCTGACTAACTTTCTGTAAACTTTATAGAACTATTAGTGTTAACATTGCATGAATATGCAATTAAATGAACTATCATTTGGAGATAAGGTTTCTAGGTGATCTAGCACAAACTGAACCTTGTTCCTGCTACAGTGATTTATTTTTTTGTTTTTGATTTGTCATCACCGAAACAATTTATAATGTATAATTCAACTTGCACTATATAAAGATGCAAGGCTGTACCAGTCTAGTTTGTTTTTTTCCTTGTCAAGCAAAATGTTGCATGAAATATCACTTTTTTCCTGAGTAAAGTGGTAGATGTATATGTTAAGTTGCATTTTTAGTTCTATTATCTAACTTATTTTCACAATCTAGTGAGAGGTGAAAATGATTACTCGCTGCCAAGTAAACATTTCTGTCGTATTTAATGGAATACTAGAATTACAACACTCTCTACATTTTACTTTGATCCTCTCTTACCTGTCACCACATTACATTTGCACTCTCCCATCTACCTGGAAGCTACGTGACTGGAAAAGTTTGAGCCTATGGAAAGATTTATAGTACTTAATAATTTCAGCACCTGTATAATATGACATGTCTTATCACTGGCCTTAGTCCAAGGGAAGGTTCATTCCAAGGTTTAAGTTTAATGTTCATTTCCCATCATTTGTTGGCAATACCTGTGTCTGTCAAAGTACCTAGGATGTCATCTTAAATTGACCTTACAGTATCTATAGGATGTGTGACTACTGTACCATTCTACACATAATTGTCCCAATGTCATTTAACAGATTGCCATCACCAAGAGAGACCACAAGGACGGTTGGGGGTTGGGGGTAGATTGCAGGGGGTAGATGGCAGGGGGCAGGGGGTAGATGGCAGGGGGTAGATGGCAGGGGGCAGGGGAGAGGAGTTTGTAGGGTGTACACACTTGGGTCAGGTGAAGCTTTCATGATGTTTGTATATAAACTACTGTATCTTGCTATGTACATAATGTACCCTTTATCATGTGACACAGTCACACCACAAGTTAGTATGTACTGTATACCCAGAAGAGGTGGAAGGGGGTTTGTAAGGTACCTGACTACAAAGTATCAGCTGCTATGCAAACTATTTGGCATCACAAATTTAGCACACCCAAAGGGTTGGGCAAAGTAGCTTGTGATTCACAAATTATGCAGATTTTACCCTATTGACAATATGTAAATATGTGAGGCGTTTCATGCATCATAGACCTATATATTGCATCACTGGTTTTGCAATAAAGTTCTGTGTAATCTTGTGATGGTGTTACTTGTTCAGCTGTATTTCACATAATGGTGTATTTTTATTTTATTTTTTTTCGGTTGCACCAGAGTGATATAGGTTATTTTTGGTCTGTCGCAATCGGCTTGTTTGACAAAAACGCCATTATGCTCTCAAAACATGTATAATTCTCTGTTTGACAGTGATTTGCAGTGCCAAAATTTTGTCCACAACTGTTAACACACTTGTTTTCATCAATGTGTGTACAAATCCAAAGAAATGCAGCAATAGAATAGTTAATGTGATGAAATATATTGTTGATCAATAGATTGTCAGCATAAGTTTCTATCATTAATAAACTATGTGAAGCTAGTTTAGGGATTTAATATCATAAAATGGGAGTTTTCTTGGAATGTTACTGATTACATGCAGTATGAGTCATGCATATTTTATGTGATGATGTCATCATGTTGACATAGTAATACTATACAATGACTTCCAAGTTTAGCATTACTACTATATGATGTCATCAACCAGTTTATCTAATCCACAGTTTTCCTGAATGATGTCATCCACATCCTTTGCCAAAGTTACATTCCCCCCCAAAAAAATTGTTTCTTTTAATAAATTATAAGGATCTGTACATGTAAATTTGTTTATATAACATCAATTTTTGGGATTGCAAGTAAGATACATAATTTTTCATGTGTTCTCATGTAATTTTTTTTAATTTTTTTTTTTTAAACTAATTCTGAGGAGATTCTTGGATTATAATAATTTTGCATATTTTGTGGCCTTTCTTCAATGTTGAATGGAGGTTGATTACCCAAAAGGTTTTCCTCTAGGCTCCATTGCTGTAGTGTATCTTCTTTGTTTTTTGGGCAAGAAATCATGAACTTCTCTTTTTTCATCAGACCCTGAAAGACATCTTGGACCAGGAAAATGAAATCAACAAGAAAGAGAAAATCAGACTGATCAAAGAAAATGAAGCCCAAAGGTACAAATATAATATAAACAACAATTACTGTATCTTAGTGTTAAAGTCGATTTAAACTTGTCTATCATGTGCTGTTATAGCTATTTTATTATATTAATTAGTGTGTTCTTGTTGGATTAATGTTTTGATGTCGGTTCGATTGGCCGACGAGTTTGCGTAAGAGCTACTGGGTGTATTACATTTAAATACAGTATATATAGTGCATGGAGCTTAGCTAGGAATCGACTGCCTCAAAGCTTCCTGGTGTATAGGGTCCAACCATAACACTTCCTCAGAGTACATGATGCACTGTTTTGTATAGGTAGGGACCAACCATAACACTTCCTCAGAGTACATGATGCACTGTTTCGTAGGGACCAACCATAACACTTCCTCAGAGTACATGATGCACTGTTTCGTATAGGTAGGGACCTCCGACCAACCATAACACTTCCTCAGAGTACATGATGCACTGTTTTGTATAGGTAGGGACCAACCATAACACTTCCTCAGAGTACATGATGCACTGTTTTGTATAGTCAGCGACAGAATTTCCCTTATTCCCCTTAACCTTATATACTATTTTGTTTTATACAGTGTGGTTGCCACAAACAGCTTCCTCAGTACTGTAGTATTTGTCAGTACAGGCAGCCCTGGAAAGTGCATGCTCCGTCAGGGGTTCTTTGCATATCTTCTTATCAATATTGTTTTTTTAAAAATCTCAACAATTTTTTGTTATTTTCTCTCAGTCAAGAGATTCAAAGTTTGAAACAAGAAATTGAAGAACTGAAAAAGACAACAGCAGATAAAAATCTCAATGACTTTGATGTGATTACTAAGAGGGAAGCTCATGAGCTAGCGGAGACCAAGGTATGGTATACGCACTGTATACATGGACATGTAGATCCTCAATAAATAAACAAACTAACCCTTTCAGGTCAGACATTGGGGTCAGAGTTTATGGAATGGAAAGTAATAGAATAATCTGGTAGATGGGTGTATGATTCTCTAATCATTTAACCGATCTTTGCTAATGATAGAGGACAAATTCTGTTACTTTCTAAATGTATTCCATCTCTCTGGCCGGATTGAGAAATTCTATTAAGACTATACCATTAATAATCTCCTCCTTTTACAGAAGAGCGTGCCAGCAGCTAGTGCCACGGTTACTGTTGACGAGACCAACACGGTGAATATCGACGCCTACCATAACCTGCAAGCCAGATGCATTAAAGTCACCAAACAGAGAGACCAGGTAAAGAGAATATAGGCATCATATTTGATAGGACGACACCTACATAGTATTAACAGGCATGAGCTTTTTCCGCGAATTCGCGGAACATCCGTGATTTCTTTTCTACCTCGGGTATAAAATTATTATCCTAACACACTGTAGCATACGCAAACTGGAGCCTATACCGCAATTTTTGCAAAGTTCCGTGATTTTTTTTACCCCAGGTTCATCCCTGTAGGATAAGGAGGTTCAAATCTGCATTGACTCCAAATGTTTACATAGCTACGTGGTAGGTGTTACTGACTTGGTCAAGTGACTGAAGACGTCACAGTAGAAAGGCTGCATAAACAAAAAGGTTTTCAAATGTCGCAACGGTTTAAACCTAACAGTTAGGTCTGACAGGCGTTTGCCAACGTCGTGGGAAAGTTGTCAAAGTACACATTTGAATTCCTTTCCTGCTTGAACTGATGGGCTAACTCCACATGGTTTAATTCTGTGTAGATCTCGACAATATCGATGCAGTATCAAATAATTATTGACGGAGCGAAACCTAAATTTTTCATGACATCAATTGTCACCTGCCTGAGAGAAAGGGGTGTTTCAAAAAAAGAAAGAAAGCAAGAAAGAAAGGAAATTGATGAAAGTGATAACTTGAATTTTCACATATGAAGAAATCTTTACATGTATGAACTTCCTTTTTGGTTGACTCAAAAAAATTGTGAAAATCTACAATTTTTTACAAACAATGCTATGCTTTACAGAATTGGTGGTTTTTCTCCCCCAGTTGTGAAAATGTAATCAAATTTCTCATATAAAAGGGAATTCACCTATAGTCTGTGACTGTGGGCAAGATTTGTTTTAGTATGGATAGTCTGAAATCATCTGTTACCACATTACTTATAAAGGCAGAGCTCGGTTTAAGGAAAGTGAAGGTACTTGTCTTAAACATGAAAATTTGGCACACAGTCTATACAATGGGTAGGAAGTGGTGTAAACATGAGACCACTTGAAACGTATTTCATGGTCATAAAATATCAGTGGTTTGCCATAAATCCTTCCCCTGTAGCCACTTCCTGTGTTTGACTCAATGTGGTTAGTCATGGAAAATTTGGCAAAACTAAAAGTCCATGAAAGGGAAATTCCAAGTTGATCCTGCCCTGCTGTGTTTGACAGGTATGTGTGTTATGTATAGAGTATGCTTGACAGGTATGTGTGTTATGTATAGAGTGTGCTTGTGTGTGTTATGTATAGAGTGTGCTTGACAGGTATGTGTGTTATGTATAGAGTGTGTTTGACAGGTATGTGTGTTATGTATATAGAGTGTGCCGTCTTGGTAAATACCAATTGGACCGTCAAATACCGGAAGATGGATTTTCACATATTTCAGTTTTCTTCTACGGTATCCCACACCCCTTGAAGTGTTGGCCGAATAAAGATAACCCCCGGGCAAACTTTCCTACCGTCCTGCCGAATAGTAATTTCCAAGGAAAGGGGGTTGTCACCTGACTCAAGAGCAACCTGATGGCACAGAGAGCAACCTGATGGCACAGCAAACAACCTGATGGCACAGCAAGCAAACTGCCATCTTCGGAGCCCTTCAATGTCACTTGCCGTGATGCCCTAAATGATAGGCTGATACCGAAGTGTCCTTTTTAATCAGGTTACTTTAGGGTATCCTTATAAACCCTGCCTAGCCCCTCTTAATCCTTTATGTCATACCTAGCTGGGTCTAGATGGATGATCCAAACAGATTTACTCAGTCATCAAGCAGAGTGTTACATTTCTTCTTTGTTTTTTTTTGGTAGTTGGTGAAGATAAACCACCAGTGGGACCAGGAATATCACGACATGGAGAAAACTCTGCGCAACGAGCATCAGAAGCTCTATCAAGACTTGGTCGGTAAAGACGAGGAAATCATGGCCGGGAAAAGACTGATCGCCTCCCTCGAGAAGGAGAAAAACGTACCCTCAGCACAGCTGATGATGGTGCTCCAAGAAAAGGCTGTGAGTTATAAATGTACTGGACGGTGTGTATATATATAGGTGCCCAAATGGCAGTTTGCACTAAGATATGAAAACGTGTCCTAACTTCTTATAACTCTTTCAATGCTGAAGTAATTGATGGCTGTAGAACACCTTTGAATATCGTCTGGTCAGGCTGTACTGTCCTCCAGGGGTATGCTCACCATGGATCAAGGCAAATATATGGTGGGTCGCAAAGTTCTTCTCAAAACAATCTTAGAACAAATGTTCAAAATTCCATGGAATTTCGTGACGTGAAAATACATCTCCCTTAAGAGCAAGTTAAGGAACTAGTTTATTTCTTCCTCTTGATTTCTTCTGGTCCGTCAAAGTGGGTCGCATTACTCTCTGGGTCGCCGGTGAAAAAATAATTGCGAACACCGCTTTATTGGGTCATCCCATTTCCTTTGGGGGGTTTTCTTCTGTGTATGTGCATTGCTCTGCTCCGTAGATCACGATGTAAACTTTGCGACAAAACTCTTTACAATTGCCACAGTATTACTAGTTCCAGTCTCTATACCACCTCAATTCCTCTCTGCTTGGATCCTCTACCTGTCAATGAAGATAGCAAAATGCTAACCATTCTTTCCACAATTTACTGATTTTTTCTTTCATTTGGGGGGGGGGGGGGCACGGATAGGGTGATAAAAGATGTTCAATATGACTGACATGATTTTTTCATCAATTTAAAATTTTGTGTTTAACTTAGTATCGACTTTGTCCTTTTGTAGACTTTGGAAAAAGCATTTGGCAATGAAAAAAGCAAGAGGAAGAAGTATCATGAGTATGCCACCCGTCTCAATCAACAGAAAGACAAATTGCAGAGAGAAGTTGCCCGACTCAACCAGGTATGTCTTGTCAGACTTAAACTCCCAGTAAAATGTATTGTAAGAACTTTTAGAAGGTCTGTTGTCAGCTCTGTGGTTAACGCCGGTGCCTACCAATCATAAGGTCCCCGGTTCGAGTCACTCCCAGATTAATGTATGTCGTCCAGTTACAGAGTTGTTGAAAATTGACAATTCATAATCATGGACGTTAAATATGAATGTAAGAGGCTGACTTCGGTCAGCTTGCGGCTTTGATAAGCCAATGATGGCTTCTTCTCGAGTTCCTGCTTGCAGGAGGATCTAAAATACATACATACATACATACACACATACATACATACAAATGTTTTTACTCATTAATTAGTCAAGGATATTTCCTGTCATTTTTTAATGTTTCGCCCTTTTTCGTGGTATTGATGATAATGGGTTATTGTTTCTTTGGTTTTTCTTCTCCTTGTTGTACACTTGAAATTTCCGATAGATTATGCCTACAACACTGACTTATTTTGTAACCGACTTCCTTGCGGTAAATCTTTCATGTGCTGTGTGTATTAGTATGTCTGTTTGCCTTGTTCTGTTTAACCCAGATCTACAGCTTCAAAGACCATAGATTTATTTCCTGTTTTGCTACTGTCTAAAAAATGGATATCAAGTAGGAGGAGGTATTTGAAAACTTTTAAAAATAGACCTAGACGTAAACACATAGACGACAGTTGTCTAAATATAGTTAGAGCTGAACAATTTCTGGTGTGCAATAATCCACTTGTTTGTTTGTAAAAGGATACAGTTGATAATTTTTACTACAGCAGTGTTGCAGTAGATACTGTTATCCGGTTCCTCCACTTCAAGTATGTTTTGTATACAGTGTAATGCAGTTTATTATTGCATGTATAGTGAAGATGAACTATCAATGTTGTGGAATGAGTGTAATCGATGTACTGTATATTAGTCAAATATGTTTACTAGTTCCTGTTTCTGTTAGCAATACAGAAAGTAGCATTCTTGCAAAGTCTCTACACCATTGCCTTATACTGTTTTGTACTTCCCTATTGAAATGCTTGCTTTCAATGTGTACTTAAGGAGGAAGTCTTGCAATATATGACAGGCAGTAGGTGTGTAAGGTCAAATTCCATTTACAAAAGAATAATAAGTAGTTCTGTATACTGTTTAACTATTTGGTAAGGCAATTTAAACTTCAAAGTGTTTTGGGTAAGTCCCCTTAACCAAGTGAGGTAACTAACTGTTGCCGTATATATATTATATTGCTCTGCGCAATATCCTGTTCAGGGTTGGCTGATTCAAATCACTGTGATTTTAATCAGTGATATGAATTGCGATTTAAATCAAGGGATTTTTTTTTTAAATCCCTGCTTTATATCACTTCTTTTTTTTTGTTCATGTTTTTAACTTTTATTCAATTTTGTTGGTGATTTTACTACTGTAACAAACTACTGTGAGTCTGTTTCTGTAATTTCATATTTATTTAACATATAAGCACATGTAACTTGTAACATAAGTTAGTGTGCATAATCAGTCAGTCATCTTTACACTTGTAAATTAAAGGTTCCAAGGGTGTTTCCAACTAAAGTAATAAAATAAAAACAAAGATTAAAATGTGTTTAGTATTAAATGTTTAAAATACTGTAAGACCCAGTAGTTAGTGAGGATCTACCCTAGAGAATAAGGCATACAAGACATGTATGACACACACCAGAAATGCGATTAAAATTATTTTAAAAATCTGATTTTAATAATTTAAAAAAAAAATCCATATTTTTTTTACTTTTCTAAGAAATATAAAAAATCGCCAACCATGTTGATTCTCGCTATATTGCTGTTGTACGGATTTTCAGAACTGTAATAAAGTACCCTCAATGTCAGGTGTTATTTTTTTTATTCTTTAGGAAGAAACGATTGATGCTTTGATAATAATTAAACATGAGTGAATGGCATAACGTATTGAAAATATGATAATAATAATAATAATAACCATTCACGTAAAAATGGATTCTATGTGGATGTGAACTTTGATAGATTTAACTTGTTGCATAAGGAAATTGGGATTTATTGACTAAAGAAAAATTGATTCTGACATGAATATTGATTTTAATCTGGAGCAGCTCTTAGTAAGTCCTGATTTTCAGATATTGTAATTTTTTTTTTTATTATTGTTATTATTATGATTTTCATACTCAAGATTTTGCAATCAGTGGTAAGGCTGGTTAGCATGTACATAAGACCTAAGTTGTTTAGGTATCATATGCAATTTCACTGCAGACTGTACAGTCAATGTATCGTATATAGGAAGGTAAATAGTTGGCTTTTAGTTAAATTTGAAATTTTGTAATCAGGAGAACATAATCTAGATGTTTGCTGCCCTCTAGATGGTGGTCATCGTCTTCGGATGGTGTTTTTGCATGCATAATGAGGTGTAAGCAAGTTGTCACAATTTGACACATATTCCACATGTCGATGGCACTTAAGTGTTGCCATTGGTGAAATACGTTATCTTTAAGTATGATCCAAAATCTTGTACCATTTCAGTCCATTAGCTCGATCACCATGCAAGGTTGCATAATTTTCATATAAGCAGAAATGTTCAAAATTTTGAATAATTTCCGATTTGCTCTGAGACATGCGATCAACACTGATATTAGCACTAATAATGAACATGGCCTGAAAATTACCTGGCTAGTTAAACCTTGTAGAGTTTAAACCACTCTATTGGCGCAATGACAGCAGGACTGCGTCTTGGCTTGAATAATTCAAGGGACCGATTCCCAGTAGCAACTTAGTTTGAGTTTGGTCAAATGCCCAAAAAAATTGTCTTACATTGCAAAAAACGTATCGTCTCGCCTGTAAACTATCGACAGGTTCTCAGTCAAGAAACGAGAAAAGGAACCAAGTCAGGTGCCACTGCCTCTGCTGCTGTGGGGAAGGAGGAACTGGACACAGAGATTGCCCTCTACAGACAACAGGTAAGGAGACTGGTGGTACCTTGTATAGGCTCCACTCCCTACCATAGAGTACAGACAACAGGTAAGGAGACTGGTGGTACCTTGTATAGGCTCCACTCCCTACCATAGAGCAGGAAAAGAAATGTATACATGCTTGACAAGATTTCATGCTTCTAATTCATTTCCCAGTTTCGGCAGCTTACTGCTCTTTGCTCATTAGTGCGAATGAAGGCAGCTATCAAATTGTGGGAGAGGATGGCTGGGGACATCTGAGCATAGAATTGCCTCGTTTTACAAGTATGTGTTCCGAGAGAAATCAAAGAAAGAAGCCATCGATGATGTCAACTTTTAGATTTTAAGTTAGCATGGATTAAACAGTCTCAGATTAGTAGATGGTAGTAATAGATTGATTTGCCGTGGTGATGTTTATCTTGAATTGTCATTGAGGATCGCAGAATGGCGCTCGTTTGGCCCACTGGGTCTGTCTAATGAAAGGGGAAGAAAATTTGATAATTAAGAGAAACTGACAGAAGAAGCGAGAGGGAGGAACATGGTAGTCCTGATG
>KN888188.1:0-12527 GCA_000934455.1 Apostichopus parvimensis | reverse complement strand
GTACGCAGAAATCCCCACTCAGCGGGCCATTTGCGGGACGCATCAATCTCGTACTTTATGTGGTCCTTCCTGCAAAATCAATTCAAATATTGCATCGATACCATAAAAATGAATAACTCACAAATATCGTTGGTGCATGCTAGACTTCCAGGTGCCTGTTTATTTCGCTATGAAATACAGAAGAGCTCAGTTTTTCAGCTGCACGATTTTATAGCTTTAATATACTGTAGTAGTGTAAATGAGCGATTGTAACGATAGGCGTATTCTTGTGTGGGCGTACATGTATATAGTGTAGCGTTAGGCTATGGTGCGCTTGTATCGACGCATCGGTTTAATTATGTAACAGAGGTTTTTAAACGTATCGGGCGCGGCGCGCTGTTTGTGGTGCGTGCGTGCAACTGGTGTGAGTGTGTGCGTGTGGTGTGATAGAACTTTCTTGTGTTTGAAAATGTTTGCAGAGCTTATGAATGAGGCAGTGAGTACGGATGGTTGACCGGCCAACACTTGGGAGCGAGTGAGTACGTTTGATTCATGTATGTGTAGTGAGTGAGTTTGTTTGAGTTTGTTTGTTGAGTTTATTGAGTGAGTCATGTGTGAGTTTGTGACTTGTAAGTAAATTATGTTTTATATTTTATATTTAGTTTGCTCCAGTTGAGTTGTTAATTTATTCAAGTATTAAATTATCCAAGTAAACCGTTAATCTTTTGTTTCTGCGTTATCTTTACAACTTCTCTCCCCTGAGTCATCATACTTTTGGGAGGGCACGCCAGTACGGAAAACCACTAAACTAGCCTGGGCAAACCGGTTTATTTGTAGTCAAAACACACAACAAAATTAAATATTATCATAACATACCCTGCACTTTAAATGTCATCAGTATATTAGTCCTAAACTTGAGCATGCTAATAATTGCTAAAACTTTCCAAAGTTACATTCCTGTCATTCTGACCCTCAAATATGTTTTCCAATAATTGAGGGATACATGTTCATACAGTATATGGTGTCTTTACATCTGAGTGAGGAAAGAAGTTGGAGAATGGGTGACCATTATTTAACTGTTTAGCATAATTGGGACCAAAACTGATGGCCTTTCAGGTAAAAAACTGAGTATCATGATTAGCTTAAACTTCTATACTAAACTGAGCTTAAAGCAGCATTTTGCGTCCTTTTCTATGATTTTTGTTAACCTCACTGACTCCACTATGCCATAACGACATATATAACTAGCTTATCTTTTTAAATTTTACTTCAAATGGTGGCATAAAAGTCGAAAAATTTGCAACTTTCAACTTTGTTTTTCTCCAAGATATTTTCCGTTGGGATCCCAATAAACCTCGCCCATAATATGAATATTTAAACATTACGAACGTCATTGACCAATACGTAATATAACACCATCCTTGATTAGTGTACAGTCTATATGGCAGTTGTACCAGGGAGTTGCATAACAACTCCCAGGTTGTACCAACGCAAAGTCTTGAATCTATTTTTAGCAACGGCTCATAACTAAACCTGCATCTCTGATTGGTTGAATTCAAACTAGTGGGTTTGGCGGAACTGTATGCGATTAATTTTGTATGTGGAATTTGTCGTGGACACTCTTCTCATTCTCTGCAATTATCCTTAATTACTCGCCAAGTAACGATTTTGACAGGGAAAATCTTGGCTAATATCTTAGTTTGCTGTTTTGTGATTGATATATGTAAAAAACTCGATGGACATGTCAAAAATGTAGAAAACGGCGACCAAACGCAAAATGCTGCTTTAAGCTGAAATTGATTGCCAACAGTTGTACACAACATACTCATGTAAATGGACACCTGTGTATATCCTGCATCGCATTCACAATTCTTGGCGAGAATCCAAGTGAAGTTCATCTGACCCCAAATGGTTATGTATGATCCAGAATGAAACTGGCATGATTAAAGACAAACAATTCAAAATGAACAACTTTGTGGTTGATACCTGATATGTTATAATGCCAAGCCTTCAATTTCTCAAACATGAGTAAAGCCTCTTAGTTTAAACACCTACAGGTGTTACAAAGGCTAATGCACTACATCGCATTTACATAGTACTGTACATGTGTGTATTATACATATATTTGTAGGTCTTTGCCATGTCGATATAAACTTTCTTGTCTTTACTGACAAACGTGGATGAGATATTACAGATTGAAACGCAGACCGTGCTTTTATGTGAGATATGATGAAATGGTGAACTTAGTCTTGGTTTTGGACAATCCTGTTTTAATACCTTACAAAAGATATTCAAAATGTACATCAATGTCCACCCCACTGTGGACAGAACTCTTCAAGTGGCCATTCAATTACAGTTTATGCTGCCAAACTACCCAAATCTGTTTGAGAGATACCCAACTTTAAATGTCCTGCCTTGGAACCTGTTACTTTCTCCTTGATATTTCTTTTCGTACCTTCGAAGTAGAAAGCATGCCATTATAAGGTCATGATCAGAAGGTTAAATTCTTTAGTTTCAGCATTTGCACAAACTGGTCTCCATTAAAGAACAATAAACATTGTAATAGATATAAAGAGAAACTTGATCAAGTCATTTCATGTGTGTTTGTGTGCAGAAACATTAAATCTCTCAAGTGGAATAAGACTTTGCTTACTGCAGCTGTTTGGGGAAAATTGTTTGTGACATTGATATACTTCTAATGTTACTGGTACAATGAATCTAAGAACATCCATGCAAACCACTGTAATCTGTTTTAGATGGGGTGGTGACTCTACGACTACACCAAACATATAATTTTCTACATCTATACATATTGTATTGACCTAAGCTGTAGCCTACTCTATCCAAAAGTGTGTTGTCATGACTTTATAACTGCTACTGTCATAGGGTCGCCACTTTTTGAAAATGGTGAAAATGGTGGTTGTTCTACAACACCTTGGAAGAATATTTGTTTCTTTTCTTTTCCCTAAAAAAATATATCTATAACTATTTCTGTGCCAATGTTGACAGAAAAAACAACTTCAATATGTTTTAGTAAGATATTAACATGTTGAAGTGGCTGCTTTATGACAGTTTACGTTACTCCCTAAAGCACACATGTATCATGTTTTTTCTTTCAAATACAGTTCAACAGACTGCCTTAAACAGGGTTTTTGAAACATGCTTGGTGGCCACCAGTTTACCCATCTGTACTTTACATGGTCTAAAAAGAGGTGAGAGATGCAAAAGAGATCACACAGGTACAGTATGTCCAATATGTGTTCTTCTTGTTCATTTGTCCATTGGAGGGGAGGGGGGTGGAGGAGGGGGGTTGTGCATCTACAACTAGAACACAGTCAATTTGGCAAAATACCAATTCTACCCATAGATAATGTTTTCCAAATAGGTACATACACTGTTACAAATCCTACTATCTGCAAAGTTTAACATCAATTCACTTATTTATCTTCAGTTTTGGTCGACATTGATAATCAGGGATTCAATTTGAAGTGTCACACATTAAAACTCCATTATGAACTTGGTTTAAAGAATATATTATGTTGGTACTTTTGTATAGTAAATAATCACACAATCATGGTGAGGTACTTTTTTACCAAACTTTTGCAGGGATTGAGTGAATAAAAAAACCCATTCCTGTTTGTGTACCAAATGACATTAATTGGATGCATGAGCTGGCAAACAGTTTGACCTCATCACATCATATTCAAAACAATGTACAAAGTGAACAATTTTGACTGGCAAGTCAAGCAACTAAGGACCCAGGGTGGAGTCATTGCAGAAAACCCCGCAATTTTGAAGTAACACCCTTTATTAATAAGAGAGGTTGGCTACGGCGTCCATATAAGGAGTCCAGTAATATGCAGAGAAATGCCAAAAGTCCAATGGCAACCAGGATGGTTCATATTTTTGGCCATTACTTTTAAGTACGACCCATCATTTCAATTATTACTATGGGACCTAATTGAAACTAAAATTATGCACAGGGAAGTTCAATAAGAGGAGAAATGCCAAAAAATAAACTCAAGTTCAATGCATAAATGCTGTTGTGGCTACAGCGTCAGGAGTGCGACAGTAATGCCAGCTACAGCGTCAGTGGTGTGACGGTATAGCCTCAGGGTTTTATGGAATGTATCTTTCCAAACAGTTCTCTCTGCTGTGGGAATGCTGACAGAAACACAGATATGTGCTCGCCAATGCGCCCAATACAATAGCCTACATGTTTACCAAAACAAGAGCAAAGAACGAACACAATTCTTTGGTTTGAATTTTTTATTCCCTTGTTCTTTGGGAATGGGCCAAACTTTTACTGTATGACTGGTAAATCTCCCATCCATTAAATAGTAGACTACTAAAGAAAGTCTGCCAGTATAGGCAAGTGCTATCCATGAAAGTTGAAACTATATAAGCATAGGCTTAGGCCTAACAACGAATTTAACTACTGTATACATAGCCTAACAGTAACACTGACTGAGCGTTTTAACTTAAGTAAAAATCTTGGTCTTACCAGATTTGATCCGTTGCAACGTAATTTGAGCCAGGAAGTGCTTGACCCTGGCTTGGTCTATCCATAATTAATCAAATCCCACAACGCGACTGAATCATATAAATTCTTATTCAATAAAGTACGTTTCTCTCGTTAGACTGATCTTCGGCTATCAAATTGATACTAAAGTACTATCGCACGATTCCATATACAACTGTACAGTACCACAGTGCACATGTCCAGTATATAGGCTAGCATAACAAACTATACATCCATTGCAATGTGTACGACGCTACGAAGTCGTCAAGGCAACAATACCATCAAAGGTCGCGCAGAGTATAATATGACAACAATTAATTAACTATAAATATACCATTTCACTGATGGGGTATAGTGCCTTTATACGGTCTTAAAAAACTAAGAATGAATTAATTTACGTAGCCTTATATCTTAATTTTCCTTAAGTCAATGATTAATTCAGTGATGAAAATTATTCTCTGTAGAAACTGAAACAATTTTATGTATTTTGGTCGAATAAAAGAAAGTGATATAAGTAACACATTGCGGTTTACACGCTGTCTGTAACAAACCGACCTCTGTCTGCATAATGGTAGGGTCTTGTCTGGTTCTTGTCTCGTGTTCACATTTACATTTTCGCCGCAACCGCTAGATCTGTCTAGTCTATGGAATTCTGAAAAGGAACTCTGTATTGTGTCAACCGCCCACCATTTCTAGCCTAACATTTTCCAAGTGAAAAAGGAATCCATTTCTTGTAAGTTTGTAATTTGCTTATGAGATGATCGTGGGGAAGTGTTTTGTCATCTGAATTCTTTAGGATAGGATTTTTCTATCGTCAACCTTCTAATTTGGTCTAACGGAACCATGCTATTCGGCTCTAAATCGGGAATAATCGGATTAAAATTGGCACGTTTAGGAGAAAAGTTGTCACTTTTGTAACGTTATATTCAAGGGGCTTTAATTTATAGTGATAAGACGGTTACATTCAGGAATACTGTTACTGTTATTGTGTGCTCGCAATAGGCCCAGCAGGCCTAATACTTCAGTTTTGCCGACATAATTGACATTACGCGAGTGCTGGGATAGCCTAGGCCTACACCGGAGCGGTATATGTGATATCCGTTCAAAGATGGTTTTGTAACTCCAATCATAGTAACAAAGATATCACGATGAAGGATTTAACTTGTAGATATGTTTCAAATGCACAGTAGTTTACACTTCAACTCGTCGCTTATGTCGGCGAAATCAATCAGGTGTGGCACGGGCGAGTATGGAACGCCACACCGAGTGTTTTCTTTGCATCAGTATTTTTGGTAAGTTTTTTCTCATTTCAGTGACTAAGTCAGCCATAGGCCTAGTGAAAGTTAGGACTGCCTTTAAATCAGCTTAGGCCTATCCAAGGCTTTTGAAAGTCATTGCCTAGTCCTTGTTGAAACCAGCCAACCCGGCAGTACCAATGACCTGTTACTGTTAGACTATTTGCGATGATATGGTTAAAGATCACACTTTTAACCAACAAAAACTGGACTGTGGTGATGATATCAGGCCGATAGGGCCAACATTACATGAACACCAAAGGGCTAGCCTACTTACTAGTACTAGTTCCATGACTATGCAGCTTGGCCTATTATTTACTGGCATATTAGAGTTTGTATGGGGTAGCTGCTTACGCCTAGGCCTATGTGGTATCTTCCCGTATGCACTACCTATGAGTTATGATGCATTTGCTGAAATACCTGATTTTACCATAGCAACACACTATAAACCAACTTGAAGTGGGCTAGTTTCGCTCTGAATGTGATCTCCATAAAACTCAGGCGCGTAGCCAAGGGGGGGGGGGCGAAGGGGGCAGCCGCCCCCCCTTGTAAAGCAACTTCTTTTGTGTTAGCTTACTAATAGTAACTGTTCATCTGGACTGGTAGAATTTTATGTGTTTGTGTCTAATGTACTGTAACAAATATTAATGCAAACTTGAGATGAATCATATATATTATTTCAAGAACTTTCTTATTGCACTTTTAATATTTGCGTTAAGACAAAGGATATTATTTCAACTCATTTAAGCTTCATTCCAGTGAATTCTGAACCCATTTTGCTCTTTGTAAGCTTAGATTGTGCCATAATAGGCCCCAGTATGGGGCCGTTTTGTGTGAAACTACTGACACAGAAATTGCCAAGAGTTTTGTACAAATGTTGTCAAAGAACAAAAATTGTAGACGTGCTTGTTGGTAACATATCTTACGAAGGCCAGGTATGTAGAAATATGAGAAATTTCTTTAACAATGAGTAAACTCTGTCAGTTAAATGTCTTTAAGTGTGTCATGATTGGAACCGTACACCATGCTACTGTGTTAGACATATATGTAGCTGGACTGATAGATGTTGTACCTGCTTGTTTGAAAGTCAAATTGTATCCACCCATTTTGGAATTTAATTTTAATCAAGCCTATATAAATAGCTTCCAGACAAACATTTGGCTAAATATTACTAAACTATAGGGTTAGGCCTATGCTAGTGAAACAAGTAATCAACAGTTAATATAATCCTGAAGGACTTAAATGAATAATTTAATCCATTTTTCGGAATTATGCCATAAGCTTTAAATATGTGGTGTTATGGAATTTGTATCTTCGAGCGTTTTGACTTTATGGGTTTATCTCAGTATGAAAGCGTAATAGATCTGTCATTACTTGTTGTCCAGAGTTAACAGTCTACCATCCAATTGAAGTACTACAGTGCCAAGTAATATACAGCATACATGTGTGCATGGTACTGTATAGTATGAGGAATCATATCTTGTACTTACACATACTGACACAGCTATCTGCATGGACTCTATAGGATAATTGTTATTACAAACAAAACCAAAACAACAACAATCTTGAAAAGAACTTACACCATACTTACTTAGAAACCATTGATAAATTTAACAGTCTGATCCTAAGTGTGTGTGTAGGCCTGTAGGGTCAGATGATTACACTGAGACTACACAAACTGCCAAAGTCGGTAAATAATGTGAGTGCCATTCATCTTGTGTTTGAGACAACCATTGTCCAACATAACAATGCATGTTGCAATGTTTTCCCCTCAACTTTTAATTGTGATGTTAATCAGGACATATTCAATGGAAATGCAATTCGAGGCATAAGATATAGGCCTTGGTAAATTGCCGTCACAGAATACCTCACTGTTACCCTCAATGCATTATAATCTACTTCTATGGTATCTCATCGTTGACATGACATGCACAAATTTAATGTAGCAGTTTGAAGGGCTCTGAATTTTGTGTGTTATTAAAGTACTATGGTTTTTGTACACAAAAATTACATGTTTGCACTGGTATAGCAAGTTGCCCATTTTGTATAGCACTTTGCGATGTGATACTGGATAAATTATTCCCCTGACATGAGGGATCTAGGCCTAGCCCTCACTTTCTATGTGTATATATATGCCAAGGACAGTATTCATGTGCAAGCCTAAGTACTTCAACAACGTTGTTAATAGACATTTAAATTATAGTTAGGGCTAGCCTGGACTCTCCTTGCGAATTACTTCCGTACATATAATTTAAACAATTACATAATTACACCAAAATCCAATGTTTAAGAAAACTCAAATGTCAGGTTCTGCAGTACTTGTTAAAACAAGACAACTACCATTGTTTCAGACATGTGAACAGTCAATACAGAAAAATATGAAAGAAGGCTAGGGCCAGAAGGTTAGACAGATTAAGCCTAGAACAAGTTTAAGTTATGTTAGAAATTCACACTAACCAAAGGATACATCTTGAAAAATGGTTTCAAAAGCATGTGTTATCGTTTTGAATCTAAATGGAACTTCGAAACTATCGAAAATTCGAGGGAATTAGAGAGGATCAGAAAAAATTAAATATCTTCAAAATTGTGATTCTGCTCTTTTTTGTGTGTTTGTGAGCAAGTTGTAAACCAGTGTTTGGTAACAGTTGATAGCTCTCTTTGGTAGAATGTACAGGGAAGTTAAGGATAAGATTGGAAATCTATGTCCCCAAATAATGTTACTGTAGGACAATTTGTGGTCGACAAGTACATGAGTAATTGGTTAAATAGGGTGACATTTTTGAGATTTGAGAATATCGAACAGGTTGCATCGAGACAAATATTGGCAGAATTATATCAACTAGATTTACTTTACCGATATCAGTAACATTCGATTTGATAAACCACATCCGAATAGGGTGCAGTGAATAACTTAACCCACTATCATATAGCGATGCAATATAAAGTAGTTCCTATGTAGTTGTAGTCGTAAGGTGTATATCATTTTTTTTTTTACACAGGAACAACATGCTATATTTGATAAGAAACAAAAGTTCAGCGACTTCAAATCTGCTACAGTACACAAAGTTTGAAAAAAAGTCGTAAAAAATATTGTATTATGTTATACAGGAGCTGTCAAGTTTTATTTGGTGGAGAAAATTAAATTCAAATAAATTAATTTGGAGAAAGAAAAACTGGGGCAGGAACAGAGTTATTTGATATTTATAGTGTCCGCTCTGCTGCCCAGTTTGTTGGGAGAAACAGAATTAGGTTAAGATTGTATTTTTACCAGAAAACAGTCGCTGCTAATTAATATTAAAGGCAGGCAATATTCCTTTCCAGTGTCAGCAAAACAATCAGTATAAATGTTATCATGTGACATGTATTTATGTCTAAAAAAATTATTTGATGATGAATTAAATCTGATACTAAATTGCTCTATACATGGGGAGTTGCTATGACCGATAATCTCAAACTAAGGGGGTCTTTGATTGATTTATTTGAAACAAAATTATCAAATTATAACAAATTTCAAACAGTTTTCACAAAACCTATAGAGCATTACTAAACAGAGCATTACATTATTAAATTCAAACAAAATGAATTCCTCTTTCTATTTTGTTCCTCAAAAGAAATGAACATTTGTTAGGTTATTAAATCAATGTTTCCATTTAGATTCCGATTCTTTTTTTTATTTTTTTATTTTTATTTTTTTATCCATCCAGATAGTTCCTTAACTGGTAGTATCTATGGAAATACAGGATTGGACAATTACAAAACATGGTTATTCAAGCTACAGTAATGAACCCCACTGCTATTTAGGATTTTAGAATCAAATAGTTTGCAAACATATATTGAACAAACTAAAAATTAAATGTAGGATGGCATCTGTTCTTTCAACTAGAGCAGTAACAAATTAATAAACTGTGACTTGGGAAATTTCCCAAATTTTTGGACAATTTTATTCATTATGATTGCAAGCAATGATAATGAATCATGATAGGGTAAAGTACTGCAATTTTATCCCGGATTTCAGAATCAAATTTTGGTTTCGTAACCGTGACCAAAACCACGGAAACTGCGAAATGGCTGCCATTGCTGCCGCAGTTCATCAGCTGTCTAGAGCATATCTATATGCAGTCACTGTATTGTGAGGTTGATCCAAAGCATCACAGGTGTGGAAAGTAATAATTATCATCACATGATGTGATGTCATACCTTCCTAGCTGTTTTGTTCTTACACTGTGTTCAACATTGTATTTACCTATTCACAGTCTGAAATGTTAACAAATTTGAGATTACATGTCCATGTTACTGTAGGTCTGTAATATTATTAGAAACAAATGGTTGGCAAACATTCTGTACTGTACGAGCTGTGACACGAGTAGCAGACAGACAGGCACATGTGAGACATGTCTGCTAGTCACGCAATGTTCAGCATCGTTGCATGTGCAGTGTGTCAACTGTGTGTGTACAGTCAGTACTACGCCAAAACAATTTCATTTTTAGCTGTGATATGAGTGAGTACTGTCTTACATTGACAATCTATGACGATGGAAGTCTAAATATACATAATTGAGTGAGGTATTTTTTGTAAGTTATTAAAATTACTATACCGTTATTAATACACATACATAGGGAACTAATTTATCTGTTATCACAGACAGTATAGTCATGATTAAAATACTGAACGTATGTACAGTGGGAAAAAAAAGGAATAAGAAGCTAAATGTGTAGAATGAGATTGTAGTACTTAATCAATACTGTGTTCCAGTGTACTGTAGGGTTTTTAAGATCCTATACAAACCAAAATAATAGCAACACCAACAACGAAAATATGAAAAAAAATCATTCGGAATACAAACATGAATGTTTTTAATTGTGAACATGATAAATGTTCACAGTACACCATAAGAAAGGAACTAATCAGTAGCCTTACATGTAAATCATGTAAGATAGGTGTGAATAACTTAATGCATAATTACCACATTAAGAATTTTGGTCTGGCTTTGGTATTTACTGTTCTTCCAGACAGATTGTCATTGATGCTGTAAGTTTGACAACAATTGTATAGATACGAAGAAGTTGATGCAAAATTGAATTGTCAAAATTGTAAGAAATTTATGTAGGTATTTTGTGGCTTGCATGGACTATTATTAGTATTATTAATTCTATTTTGCTTTGAACCAATTAGGGATTTCCCCTTACCACCAGTTTTTTTGTGACTGTAATGCTAACAAAAATGAGCCTATACTCTAACTCGAAAGGTATTGTTTGGGGAAAAAAGTAATTGTTTGCCTGTTCGAAGTCAATCTAGATATTAATTGTAATTCCATATATCTTTATTGACACAACAACCTGACTTGCATATATTCAACTTGTATCTGTTGTAAAGTAGGAAACAGAAAATCATGACCAAGAAATGACTGTCTGCAAAAAAAAAAAACGGCACCAACGAATTGTTTTCCATCACAGAAAAGTTTTCATGATTCTCAATCAAGACTTTTGACCTCTAGTCTTAGGCATGAACAAACAAAGATGGAAATATTTTCTTCAGTTTTGACAGTTTATGCAAAGAGTTGTGCTCTCGTATAGTTATTTATGCATATTTATGCAAGAAGTAAAGCAGAAGCCTTCGGGCGGCTTCATCAGATGTTTACAGGCACTGAATTTACATACATGTACAATGGAGTACTAACGACTTAATTGAAAGTCATGCCTAGCTGGTACTACTCTACTCCGTTTTGTGGAATCTCTCAGGGGCATTAATTTAGTATATTAGTGATCCACCCTGTTGCTGTTTGTTGAGGTCAAAGTTCAATGTTGACAGAATCTAGCAAAGCCCAAAGTACTCTTAGACATGATAAAGTGCATGGTGCTGGAAATTTATACGTAGTTTGTGGGGGTATCGTGATGGGTGTAGCAAAACTGGTACCTGTTCAAAACATATATAGCTATAATAGGATGTTACACAGGAAAATGATCAAACATGGAAATCATGGAAAATTAAAAAAGGATGTATACTACTAACACATATACAGTGCTTTTCACACTGGTGAAGAAAATATTTTAGTTTGTGGGGAAATTGTGATGGGTGTAGTAAAACTGATACCTGTTCAAAACATATATCTACAGTAGCAAGGATGTTACACAAGAAAATGATCAAACATATGGATATCATGGAAAATTAAAAAGGAAGTATATACTAACACATATACAGTGCTTTTCACACTGGTGAACAAAATATTTTTGAGGATGAGGATTGTCGGAAAGATGATCATTAAAGTGGAAAAACACGGGAGAATTCCATGAAGCAAAGTGTACAGAAAAACAAGTTTCCTTGTGAATGGTAGCTGTTTTTGAAGGATGAGAAAGTGGGCGGTGGACCCTGAAGTGGGACATAGTAGGTGTAGTACTAAAGTGTTACAAATCATGTAGTTTAGGTACTTAGGAAAGTGCATATTTTAAATTGTTTACAGAAAAATATCCTGGCTCGTAAATCCCCGAATCAGTCAGCTTCGGGGACTTATAGTGTCTGGTGACCATTTTGATAAAACTTTCCTTTTGAAATTGCATGAATGTCGGTAACTTTTTATCTTAACTACTCTCTTCTTGTTTTCTCTTACACAGTGATTCTTCTTCCCAACTTTGCAAGACCAGAGGGTGAGTTTCATTTTCAGTGGCCTGTTTTCAATAATCTGTTTCAAATCCATGATTATCCACATCCCAGATTATCTTAAATCGGATATCCA
>KN888187.1:27736-42048 GCA_000934455.1 Apostichopus parvimensis | reverse complement strand
GGAAGGGTTTTAATAAACAATGGGTAAAGAGTTTCAGAGACGAGGGACCACAAAGACAATTGTTTGCTCTCTCCAAAATGTGACCTTGTGACTGGTTGTCGGGGGTTTGCAGATTATCACAAATATTGTACTACATCATCTTTATCACACCTATGACTAGCCTTTAGATGTAAACCAAAGTATGGACTTCAAGGAATTATAGCTTTGAATGAATGAGGACAATTTTGCTGGAAGCTCAAGTTGGAAGTTAAATAATCGATTCAGGTAGGTCATGCAGAACTTGTAAAGTCGCTTGACATTTCTTGCACAGTTTTTGATTTCCATAAATTCAAGTTTAAGGTAGTAAACACAAAAAACTGTCAAGGCGATCAAGAGTAACCTTTTGTCAGGTCTAGTGGGTGACATTAAAATTAGCCGTAGGAAAAGGTGGTAGCTATTCAGACCGTGAGTGAAGAGACCTCTGTGATTACGATATGAATAAGGTCTCATCGAAATGAGACATCGATAAGGAATAAATTTAATGTTTTGATCACGAGTGGTATAATACTAGCCTAAGAACGACTCAAGAGTTTCCTGTAAGCAAGGATTAAACAGAAAGATTACACCCACGATGAAAAACTGCGGGGGAGGGGTCCTGAGATTTCCAAATGAAAGTAGATTTCCAATTTCTAACTGAAAATAGCTCAGTGTGCGCTTTCAGATAGTTGTAGTGAAATGCTCATATCATATCTTCTGATTTCATTAATCAGTATTGTGCAACCTCAAGATTATAGGCACGTATTGTAGCAATGGCGTTCAAAAGAACACAAGGTTTATTTTAACCGCTCATCATGTATATGAATTATGGCGGATGCGATGCCGGCCGTGCGTGAGTTTGTTTTGACTTTCACAAGTTTTGTTAGAATAACAATAAACGTAGAGAACTCCTAAGATTGAACCTGCGTGAACAGTGTAGCAGTCTAATGTGATACTATGGTTCATAAATATATGTGTTACGTCTATATGTTTTATGTAGGCCTATCAGTTCCATTGTTAGCCCCTATATCAGTACCCCAATATTTTTAAATAAACATATTGCGGCACTGTAAATATATGTGTATGAGGGCCTTGTTTTACATACTAACTAGGGGACCATGGCCCCCAGTCCCCTACATGGCCCACCCACTCAACTCATTTTGCCTCTACCAACCCAGTAGGTCCCTCTTTGGCATGTAAAGCAAATAATGATAGCACAAACCTAACAATTAATTTACACATAAAATTTCCCATATGGCTTCCCTTAAAGCATATATAGGCTACCATCAGAATGCCCTAGTGTGCTTTTATATCTCCAATTACTTGTGTAAAACAATGAGTAAAGCAGAGTACCGTTCCCATCTTTCTATATAATTGTGTTTCATTGAGAAAACTTCATTCGATTAATCCATATACTACAAAGAAACTGAACCAAAGACACAAATTTGTCGCTTCTATTTGGGTTCGTTTCCATGAAAAATGGTAAACTCAAGTCCTGTCAAGTTCAAAAAGGATATGCTCAGTTGGTGAATAAGTATTTTGAATATGCATTTGTAATTGATATCACTAAATTAATTTCCTTTGTTATTGTATATTATCTAAACATACAGAATGTATGTGCATTCTTAATTATGTGTGTTCTTAGTTTAGCGTTCCAAATTTATGCAAGAAAATTAACCAGACAATTTTTGATCTGCCACACCCCTCCTTGCTCAATTCCTTCCTCAGTGTTACCGAATGTTTTGAAGCATCCTGAAGGGAATACATCAGTGTGAAAGCAACAAACAGCACCCAAATTAATGTCTAATCAGCAATAATGTTCTCATTCTGTGTGACCACTATTTGTTCTTACATATTCTCATTACAAATTTCATCTTAGTTGTCTCAATGTTTAATTTGTGCTGTGAAAGCCATGATGGCTTATTCTTTCTGTGGAATTACAAATACACAAAATCTTCCAGAATCTGCCAGAATGGTCACATCTTCTTTTATTACATTATTTAACTTCATTTGGATAGAAACCATCCATCAAACTTGATAATAGTTTTGAAAATGCATATCTTAATTATGGAAAGATGACAATTTCAGGGTAGATGCAATTTTCACCCCATAATGAAGTTGACATTTTGTGTTCAGAATTAATTAGATGATAATTTCTACACCTACAGTTCAATCACCCATGAGCCTCCTTGCTTACATCTCTTGTTATGCTTTCTCGATCATTTTACTCAAAGTTTTAAAATTCAATTGGGAATTTTAAAAAATTCTGCTGAATACAGATTTATCTCTATGCATATACAGCCTACTCTCTGTTACGTACCAAATGATTCACACATACATCGTCGTGCAGGCTGGGAGGTGTGTCTGCAGAATGTGACAAAACTCTGGCAAAATAGACAGGAATATTGATCTTATGTTAAAGAATGTGCATGCATGTCGTGTACTCTCAACCTTGTAGATGTCCAAACTGTATTGTTTATAACATTGTTCTGCTGTTTTCAGATTATAAAGCAGCTTAAATTTGTAGCTTTGTGTGCATATCAGCTTCACCTTTCTAAGAATTTTTGGCATTATTTCACACTGTGAAATGGATGATGCTTGTAATTCAGCAATAATAAATTTCAATATAAAAAACATAACAAAAATCCTGTGAAAATCCTGTAATTGTTTGCATGATCTTGTGTTAAAATTACATGTTCTTTCACTGCAACTGCACTCCATCTACTTGTTCCCTTTGAGACCAAACACTGACACCAAAGCCAATTTATAAATTAGATACATATGGTTACATATCATTAGATTTTTAATCATTTTGAATTGTTCTGAGTTTTTATTAACTCGTTTTTGTTTTCAATCCCATTGCTGCTTGTTTTGATTTTTTGCCTGTTTAAACTAATTTTTTGATCAAATTTGTTCCTTGGGAATTGATATGCCACATGATGTCCAGAAACTGATCCAGAGGGATCAATTCCCAGGGAGGTTTGCCACATAGTAGTATTGCCCACATCGGCACATCTATTTCATATACCACAGAGGTCAGTCATCTTAGGTCATCCCAGGTCACCTTTGAAGTGCATGATTTACGTCAGCAACATTTGATTAATAGTTCCTGGCATTTGTCAATTTTTGTGATACCCAAATCGGGGGGGGGGGGGGGGAAAGACTTCTATTTACCATGCTAAAAAGTTTGACTTTGCAGCTCTGTATGAAACTTGAATTTGAGCTCTGAAATGTCCAAAATCTATAGAAGTTGTGTTAAAGGAGGGCCCCATGCATGATACTGTATTGTATACTGAAACAAGAATAGACCATCTTCCTATTCTAGATCCATCCATTTACTTATTCATTCATCCCTCACTCCATCTAGATCCATTCATTCATCCCTAGCTAGTCTATCCAGATTCATTTATTCATTCATTCCTCCCTCCATCTAATTCCATTCATTTATTCATTCCTCCCTAGCTCCCTCAATCTACATCCATCCATTCACTTATGCATTCATCCTTCCATCCAGATCCATCCATTTATTTATTCATTCCAGAAAGTTATATCTAATTGTCAATTACATTAATACAAAATATTATATCATAGTAGTTATTACACAGGAAATGAATATTGCTGATAATTGCATTTTTCATTTCCGCATTTCAACATTCTGTCTCAAACCGCATACTAAAAAATAAAAGCCACGACAGTGAAACAAAAACTGAACCACCTTTTATCTAATCAAGATTTGTAATTTCAGGTGTTTGTTAAATCAATAGGCTGCAGTGTATATTGCCAACGTTATAAAAATAACACACAGGTCTGTTTTCTTAGTTTTGTCTGTATATACTGAAGTCATTTTCTATTAAGTCACATGACAGCAATTATGTGGTATGTCTGTATGTAAATATGTAGCAGTTCATTACAGGATAGCCTAGCTATGCTAGCCGCGGCGTATACCTTGTGACACATGCTGGTTGAGTTATAATCCCCACCCAACTTCATTTTTAGCAATCACACTAAAACTGTCTAAACTGCCATGTTATTCATGCTTCGGCAGTCACAGCCTTCTACAATGGAGGCACTAAATATATCGCCCGGCTTTTTGGCTGGCTTGTCGCATGTGCTGAACACTACTGACAATAGCTGACTGGGAAATTCTTTTAATTTTAACCCCCAAAACAACACCGGCCTTTAGAGGTTAATCCATCCGGCGACGTAAGATGTACGAATGTCAACGTCTTACGGGAGGGGGAGGATGAAGACGAATTAGACAAATGTGTGCATGATGCGTGAACGCTGTGTCTTTATGTGTGTTAACGAGGGGGGTGGGAGTGGGGGTGGGGGATATTGGTTGGTCTTTACATCTCATTTTAAGTTTCAATAATAAACTGAATTAAATGTATTGTATAATAATCTGTAGACATCAACATCTTCTCTTTAACATTAAAAAAAAAGTCTGTTAGACCTTATCCAGAAAATTGCAAAGACCATACAAATTACATTGTCAAGCTAATAGGTACGGGTCTTGAAACAGACTTTTGTAGATCTCTGGCTGGGGGGTTCCACGGTCTCTTTAATAGTCTCACACTCGATGTGGCAATGTCAAGTCTTGCGGATTAGTTTCAAGGCCAAAAGTATATCGAGATACAGTCTTTAAATAAATACCGAAATGCTGGGTGGCAATTCTCGCTAGAGATTTCTACAGCCCTGAAAAGTGCACTCGCAACCTTACAGAATTGACTTCTCTCTCAGTTGAATACATTATGGAATAGTTCTGCAGGAAGAGTGATGCTATAAAGTGTATGAACCTCTGGCCCAAAGTGGGTAATTCGATCGGTAATTACCCTTTAAAACCCCTTGATGAAAATAACAACGACTGCAACCGAGTGTGTCTTACATACCTGTGCAAATAAAGGCTTAACTTTTGGTGAGGAACTTACAACAATAAATGAATGCCAGAATTTGCTGTACTGTAGGTCTATTTTTAAAATGCAAGCGACCTTGATCCACGTTTTTATAGCACCCTGTACGAAATAATATCACAGAATTAAGATTTTCCTAATTCCCAACCGCATGCAGCATTCTGAACCCTCTATCATATATACATAATGGATTACTATGTTACGCACATGGAGAGAAGACGTTATCTCCACTTAACGATCAAATGACCTAGATTTCAGCTTTCGACAATTTTTTTTTTTTTTTGCTATTTTTGTTTTCTTTTTATTATTTCTATTCTGCAGGAGTTTTGATTGAATTACTTCCAAAAATCACATATTTTGTGGGCGTTGCCCAAGGGAACGCATAAATTTGATAAAGATCCACAGCTGTGTCAAGTATTGTCTGTTTTTCTTGAAATGCCGAGCTTTCTATGAAATGAAAAGAGACAGGAATGAGCTTATATAACTTCAAACATCTTCTTGAATTATGAAATGTTGATATATATGTAAGTATAGCCCAACTGGGATTGTTTAGACGTGATGTATATGTGAGCCGTTTAAGCTGACAGTACAGAATCGTTTCAATTCAATTTTAACATTCACCAGAACCCATCTTACATGTCTCTACACATCTTCTGCACATTGTATTCTTCAGGTGAGAATCCAGTGGTGTGGAAGTTGGGGGGGGGGAGGTGGGGAGGGGGATTCATATGCTCTCCCTTTAAACGTCACATGACAATTTAAAAGTGATTATAAACACAACCTTATATTGAGACTTAATTATGGACCTAATATATTGTCGAAATACACCTTAGAAAGCACCATTTCAATTTTTCTGGGGGTGGGGATGTGGTGGGGGGGCTACACATTAGTCTGCTTCTGCACCACAGGGACACTCCCCCTCTTTTAAAAAATCCCGGGTCCACCATTGTTGTTGTTCTTTTGTATCCACAATTAAATTGAAATAATGAGTAAAACCTTTAGAGCAATATTCCAGAAACAGATTGTGAATTCCTTCAGTGAAGGCATATTTCACATTACTAAGGGAAACTACATTTCCCAGCATCTAGATACTTTTCCCCCTCCCCCCCCCTTAAATGACATATTTGAAGATTATATAAATCTCCATTAAGTTTACAAACTAGATTATCATGGTGATGTTAGTTTTTCTTGTCATCTGCACATTGGTCTTCAACAATATTTAATTTCTGTTATGTTATATTTCACATATTTGGGATGTTTACTTTACTTTATACAATGCTGTGGCCTTACTCTGAATGTCAAAGCTTTCGTTTTCAAAATACCGGTCGAAATTTGTTTTAAAGATTGCATGTTTGCTGTGCATTTTAAATTAATAAAATAACCAAATAGACGAGAAACATGGACAGGCCGTTTCCACTCCGTTGACGCAATAAAATCAGTCATACTGTTTATTGTTGCCAGATACTACCACTACAGTTTCACCAAATTTTGAAAAATTGACACATTTCTCAATGAAACATGAGTTTTAGTATGTGCATGGTTTGGCTATAAAATGACAGCAAAACTTTGACTGGAATCAACTCACGCCATGTCTCAGCCAATCCATTTGAAGAAGCTCTTTGCATTTCTACCGTACATTTACCAGATGTTTCGACTGAAGGCTTATTAAAGTTTATCAAACGTTTCAATCTTTCAAATAGCCAAGTAACACTGGTAACTTAATATACACTCAATAACTTGTCAAAGAATCCAGGCATGCTGTATGTTGTACACCCAGAAACTGTCCACAGGGGCGTAGCGAAGGGGTTTTTGTTGGGGGGTGTGGAGAATTTGATTTGCCGACGGATCTGGAAGTGGTGTCTGAAATGGGGGAGGAAAATTTTTAGTTTTGAAACGTCCTTAGATGCAATCTGGTGCATATTTTAAGTCAAATTTGGCACCGTAGAATTTCCATTTCGATATTATTTTTATGGCAGTCGCCAGAAGAAGAATTAATTGGATAACGAAGAAAAGCTCCCGTTCTCCTTTTCTCTATTCAGCTTTCCTTCTTTCTTCCCCTTCCGCTCTCTTCACCTTTTCTCCTTTGGCCGACAGACCCAAAGTTTGCCGACAGCGACCAAATTATTGGGGGGTGTGACCCCCCTACCCCCCCCCCCCGCTCGCTACGCCCCTGACTGTCCACACAATTAAGTAGCAATAATTTTTTCCTACCTGTCCTACCTGTGAACTTCCTTTTTACAAGACTTTTTTGGTATCAAGTAGCAACAAAAGTTTTGCAAAATTAATCTGCTGTTATACCTGTTGTTTGGGGTATAGAATATAGCAGTGACTAAACATATGCCCTAGTCCTGCCATTATGAAGTGCATGGTTATGGGATTTTGCTATTGAAGCAAAGCATTTTCAAACTTGAGACAAAGCACTGCTTTAATCCTTATGATTTTGAATATGGAATGAAGTAGTGACTTAAACATATGCTATTACTAGTTGTTCCAAATGAGCTGTGTCCATCAAAGATAAGAACTGACGAGCCGTTTTACTAGACAGCTTGCACACCCGCAAATCCAACGGTGTGGGTAAACATGGGATGAAAATAAACTGTTCATTCACCCCATGAGATTCATGATGTATCAGACTATTTTGGTTCTCACTGTGACGTTGCTAAGGAACGAACGATCATGTAGGATCAGGCTGACATAGCATGGTAGGCTTTCACACAACGTTTTACACTATCTTGCATACTGCGACAAATCATGTCCTCATCTCGAGGTTGAAGTGAATTACGAAACTTCATTCAAGGGCTTTCGGGCCTCCTCTTAAGAAAGAAAACTAGAACAATTTGATGTAGAAACTTGACAAATTATCAATAATTAAGATGTTGACTGCTTAGCAACTAGAATAATTTGAAAAACAAGAAGGATGATCTTTCGACCACGTACGGCTTTGTTGAACGTCGAGGTGTAATTATAAATGAAAGACGACAGCAAGGTGTAGGATGCCGATGGTATATATAGTTGCACGCTCGTGTTTGTGTTTGGACAAACAACCTACGGGCTGTGATACCACTACGCAGCAGATAAAGTATACCCTCCCTAGATTGTCTTCGTTGTTGGTTCAGTCACCGGGTTGCATACATGTCAATTTACTTATATGCCACCTTTGGAAGCTTAACTGACATCTGGTGTGTTATTATCAATCAATCAGGTAGCTGGCTTTAAGAAGAAGTGATGGATGTCAAGAAAGAAGTCAGGCCAAAAAAGTGGAAACACTTTTCAAGGAATCCGAGAGGGTTTTCTAGGACTCTATTTAAAAAAAAATTTTTACAGATTTTATCTTCTGGCTGAGCTGTGGTGAAATTTAGGAGCATAATTGTTTTTTTTTATGTATCGTTTTTAATTTTTTTATTTTGCTTTTAAACTTTAAGTTAGCTTCCCATTAACCACTCTCTCTGGGTACTAATTGTTCAAAATAAAATAACAGTCGATAACAGTAACTCCCCATCTAAGCCTTTCTTGTTTTCTGTTCCAAAATGATCACTAAATAGTGAAATATTACTATAATTTCATCCAGCGTGAAAATGTCCTCACTCCGACAATCAGACACTTGTATTATTAAAAGTATAATAGTCACATCTATGGAAAGCTGAAAGATGAGAAAAAGTTGATTTTAAACGCCAGAAATTGAAGCATGCTAGAAATTGCTGAATGTTTTTAAAAATTAACAGTACTTTCTTGGAGGTAATGATTGTTCTCATGCGACTTCCAGGTGATTCCCAATTGAACAATGAAATGTCTCAGTAATTATGAGAGACTGCCATGTGTGTGTATGTGTAAGTAATATGAGTGTTGATCTTTCAGCATATGTGACCATTATATGACTTCTAGCATATATTGAGGTAATACTGACAATGCTTTAAATTCCAACAATTTTTTAGATATTTTTTTATTATGTGAAATGGGCAGTAAAAGGTATAAATGAGCTGTAAATTTGTAAATTTACTTCGCTCCCTGCTTACCTGTCTCCCCACAACCTTAGCACCGCATTCTACCGTGTCTAGTATGCCCTGGTAATCTTTTAACACTGTGCACCCTCACTGACCCCCAGTGACCTTCTTATTCTACCATTCAAAAGTGTCTTACACGTTTTTCGTATTGGGAAAAATTTTCGTCGAAATTCGCCCGGATACCTTGGATTATTACGCTAGAAGTTCCTTATAGGAGTTCTAGACTTCCAACAATCTTTTCCAGCCTGATAAGTATCCTTTTCTTGTAGGGAAGGGAGTTTTGGGGGCTGTTTTTTAGTGTGCACTCTCGCCCATGCGTTCGTTTTTTGTTAGCGTAACGTTGTTTTCTCAAGTAGTAGTTCTGCGAAACTACCAGTAAGTTTTATAATTTACAACAATGGTATGGAACAGCTGGGCTTTAATTCAAACTAAACCATTTTTTTAAAAAATAATTCAATGTCCATGCAATGGATTATTTAGGGTTAACTTTACTGCGCTGTATGGTTTAACATTACTGTTGTTTTAAGTGTTTGCAGGTACTTGTGGATCCAGGACAAAATTAAAAGTAGTTATTATCATAAACTTACATGTATACCTAATTATAGACCTAATTTATAGCTTAAATATGCCTTAGAATGCAAACTTTCACATTAAAAAATGAATTTTAACAACATCAGGGCTTGCTAAATGCCATTTTTAATACCCTGGACCCCCCCCCCCCTTCCTCTGCTATGTTTACATCTGCAAACTCTTGAAGTGGTATGGAATCAACCGACAGAGAGTACTGGCAATATTTTAACATTAATTTGTCCAAATTTAATTATCCAAACATTTTCCTTGGCATTTTTGGTAATTTTTTTTTATATGAAACATGTCAGGCATGAAAAGATCTGTGGCAGCTTATTTGTTATGATAGCGATAAGGTATGAAATAGTATTTTCACTCAGGCTAGCAGAATTGCAGAACCTCCTTGAAACTTTTGATTGATACGGATTTTGAATTTTTGACAAAAGCAATGAATATTTAATATTCCTGGTAAATGTGATTGATACTGTGGGAGACTTAATTCCTAGCTGCTAACAGCTGATGTTAAGGTAGATTAAGCAAATCCAGACAATTTTCACTTTAAACTCAACCCACATGTTGACACTGAATAATTTACCCTGCAAAATTTTCTGTAGTAGTTTGATAGCTCTCAATTTTGTTTTTGCTTTCAAATAACACAATTGTCGGGGAGGGGGGGTTGTTAAATATTCATAAACTAGATGTGTGCGCTTAAACACAGAACATAATCACAATCTAAACTATCACTGACTTTTCTTTTCATAGCTCTCATGAATATGCAAACATTTTCAGAAATCCAAAAGTCATAACGTTTGAAGGCTTTTCTATTATATCATAAATCAATGAAGTCAAGATATACTAGAAGGGTGACTTGCACACGATTCTCAAGCAATCCCTCCTGTTTATTTTTGTCCATTTTTTTTCTTACTGATGAATCAATAATTAATAATATTTTTCTTTCAAGTCACCATTTTCAAAACTTGCAGCGTGAATCATCCCAGAAAGGAGAAGAGTTGAGTTGCAAAATAACACCAGATGCAGTCTTTTGATCAGCCTGATTAATTAAATCCCTTCGTTTTTTATTATCCCGATCTTTGCATTTATTCTTATAAAGGCTGTGACTTTTTTCATTTTGCTTTTTAACCTTTAGAGATTTTATTCAGTATGCAGTATTGTCATCATATTGCAGTCCGTTGGCCGATCTGTTTTAAGTTTCATTTCAAAATTTATAATCAACTGGTAGTTGTTTAATAGATACCAAACTGACAATCTTTGAGCGGAGGATATGTGGTCTTGTTTAAGTTGGTCTCCTCAACTGAGAATGAGGTAAACAAGGGCACTGCTGATATATTGGTCCTATCTTGTTCCACAAAAAATTTGGACAAAGCTGTTGCTATGCTTTTAGAAGCGTGGTGGTATCGTGAGTGTATTACAAGTAGTATTTACCAGTTTGAATCACAATTGTTGAAGAAGAGATCCATTCGAACGATACTTCAAAAGTTTTCAGCCCAACCCACTGTTTTTCTCACCTAAAGTTACGTAACTTTCTAAAGCATGCTTTGTATCCTGGAGAACTACAGGAACTTTGAACTATGCAATCACCCAGTGCATCTGTATGCAAGTACACCCAGTGCATACTAGCATGCTCCTGTGAGCAATATCATTTGATTGCACACGTTACTTCAATCCAGAGATCTGGAAACGGAGTACAGATCATTCGCATCAGGAACTCTATGACCGGGCCCGCCATTGAAACATCGGAGGGCCCAATTAGTATCATCTGTTACAGACTACCTTGTCATGTTTTTGTTTTATATTTTATTAAAGCAATGATCTTATTCAAAAGTCTGTTGATTCAAATATTGATTCTTACAGCACAGTTAGGATTTCCTAAAAATTACCAATCACGGCAAGAAATCCTTTTGCCCCAAGGCTAAGATTGTTTTAAAGCTGTTTCACAAACATGTTTTATAATTTTTCCCTCTTAATAAATAACATGTGAGAGAAATAGAGGTAGGTTTGGAAAAAAGGTCTCCTAACTTTGAGGGCTGAATAATAAATTGTCATAGCGGCCTCTCAAGTTATTTGTCAGTTTATCGTAAAGTCTGTTCGGCTTTTTCAAATGGAATTTTTATTCAACAACTTTCCATTAGGTAAATTGAGCAATAAAAAAACAATTTAAATGTTATTTCCTGCATAGAAATTGAGAACTCCTTTTGGAATCTTGTAAGTTTTTCTAACTTTGCTCAATACGTTACAATCTACCTTTTAAGTGAATAGCAGCCTCATATAATTTCCATTTTAGTAATATACACCCGCCATTCTGCCACAGCACAACTACACCTCTGCGAAAAGAATATATGCATAAACTGAAACCCAAGAGCCGCACTCTAAGTGTGATGGCTGGAATTTATTTTCAACCTGTAAGTGATACTGTGTTTGAAAATATATATATTTATGTATATATATATACACGTACATACATACACACAAACGACTTTGTTCGAGTCAAATTTTTAAATTAGTTTCCGTCGGGTAACCTTACCCCAAAAGTCTGCAGTAAATGTGAAATGGTACCTCAAGTATATATTTAATAATTGACTTTTTGTTTTAATACTGTTATTTTACTGGTATAATGGTAAACCATAAATGAATAATGAACAGCTTGACTTTGTAAGCAATTAAGCACAAGTGGACAGTTGAATACAGCTTGGTATACAGTCATTGGAGGATGGGGGAAAGGGATCATTGGAGGATGGGGGAAAGGGAGGTGGGATAAGGAGGAGAGGGGGTTGCATGTCTTTCTGCATTGGTTCTGTGCTGAAAACCCTGACAAGACAAGACCCTGCCTAAGATTTCTGAACTAGCAGCCATTCTGGGCAAATTTCTAATGGTAAAACCACTGCAAACCCTCCTCTCATGTCATGCTTCAAAGCACTCGTACTGACAGTATAAACAGTTCCTTTCCTCTATCTGATGGAAACACCATATTCATATTGTCAGTACGAGTGCTTTGCAGTGGGGTATCAAAGTACAGTATAGAATCAGTTGTCCCAACTGATTGCATCCAATTTAACAATAAGAATATATCTAGCGATTAATTAGCATAATAACACCATATGAATTTGCATGGGGGGAAAAAATTTTCCCTTCATCAACAAGAACATTATTGATGGATATTTGCAAGAGGGATATGTAGATCATTGGGCACAAAAAATCTCAATACCACATAATTATATAGTGTACACATTTTAATTAACCCACTTGTCTTTAGTTGATGACTATTCATCTTCAAGGTCAACCAATCTGTCTGGTGTATGCAAATTTCCAAAGATAACAAATGAAGCTACATTCAGCCTTGACATCATATGTCCAGGGTCATGGACATCAGGGCAGCCACATTTGTTACTTTAACTTGTGGTGTTCATTTGTTCAAGGAATTAGACATTTCAACAAGGCCAAGAAATAGATAGTATTTGATTAAAGCAGCATTGCAACCCTGATTAATATCTCAATAGATCTATTGTTGTAGTCAGGCTCATAGCCAGGCCGGAAGGGGGGGGGGGGGAAGGAAGCCATACACCTCTCCTGAAGACTACTGTACTGCCACCTCCCACCACCCCACCTTCTATGAGCCATCACCATGTGTACCAGTTTACAGGATGATATTGTGCCCCTCCCCCAACTACGAATTTATGGCATCAGACCTGCTTGGAATAGTTGAAATTTAAGACAATTTTTTTTCTTAAAAAAACCTGAAGTATATGACATGTACAACAATATGTGTTACCTAAATACTACCAATGTATTGCTGTATCACTGCATATGATATGTACTGCAGAAGTTTTAACAGCGAGAATAATTTGGCATGGTATAAATTTGTCAGTTTTGCAATGGATTTCAAACAAAGCATTCAATGCTTGAGGGTGCTCAAAGCAGACACAAGTTTGAAACATGACTCCGTTAACAGATTGGCGAAGGTTTGTGATTCACCCGCGTTTAATTGCTCACCAATTCACAGCTGTTTGGCTTTGCCACAACACATCATTATTATGTTCAGTCCTTTTGAGTTTTTGACAATCATCGTGTTTGGAACAAAGTCATTTGAAACCGTTCCAAGTTTTTTCTTCTTCTTGGGTTTTTGCTCTTTTGCCATCTGCAGGCACTGACGAATGTAATCAGTAATATTAAGAAAACAGTTATGTTTTGTGGTTGTGAATACTGTTACTTTAGTTAGCTTGTTAGTTAGTTGGTTAGTCGTCAGTGTTACGGCTAGCTACTTAGAATCAGTGAAGTACCTGTTTAGCTAAAACTGTACCAAACTATTCAAAAAGGCACTTATTTTATAGAGAATTTCAATTCCCATATGTATTTAATAAGTCACTGTGACAAAAGTAGGATGCTGAGGGGGCTGCAGCATTGGCAGCCAGGCTGCATATAGGACATAGCAACAGGCACTGGTGGTCTGCCCAGCTAATCTCCATTGTTTAAAGGCATTGACGACACTCGCCCCAAACCGCGTGCCGCCATCTGAAAAAGTTAACACTCCGTTGCTTGCAAGTGAAGTTTTTTTCTTGTCCCTACAAAATGCAGACAGAAATGAAACATGATACCTAATTGTTATCTTTAGCTGGACCTGAGATGTCCATCGCTGTATCGTTTGTACACTGTGCTGTGGGTATTGACCGCAGCTGTATTTACTGACTGTACACTAGTGTCTAATTACCGACGGTAGCAAGCTGTGTGCGTATTTTCTGGGATCGATGGTGGTGTCTAACACTTCTGTTACACCTCATTCGAAACTAGGTCAGATTACCGGCAT
>KN888187.1:4398-19873 GCA_000934455.1 Apostichopus parvimensis | reverse complement strand
TCAGAATTTATGATCCCAACATTTGAAGATGATGCAACTTTTTGAGGAAAAAATAATTGTAAATGAAGGCAGAATATCTTGTTATAATAATGTGACATTCCACAAACCTCAGACAGAGGAATGAAATTTCAATCAAGAGCCGTTTGAAACGGACTAACAATCTTTTTTGAACTCAAAACTTGATACTGTTTTTATTTATGACCAAAAAATTAGAATTAGATCATACTGAAGTGACAAATTATGTAAACTTGTCCTAGTGAGGACAACAAAGATGAAAGAGTTTATCAGGTTTGCCCCAAAAGTGCTAGAAAGCTAGGTAATGGTCACTTATGCTCAAATTTGAACAAGAATATAATCCTGCCTCGCCAGAATTTAGTTATCCACACCTGAGATGCTTTGTTGTTCGTTTCGTATCCTCAATGACTGGGACGTAATTTCAAGGTTCACAACCCCTAGGAAAGTTTTGGGCCCAATTCAATCAAGAGCCATTTGAAACTGACTAACAATCTTTTGTAGACTTGAAACTTGATACTCTTTTTATTTATTTACAAAAATATTAGAATTAGATCATAATGAAGTGAAAAATTATGTAAATTTGTCCTAGTGAGGACAACAAAGGTGAAAAAGGTTATCAGGTTTGTCCCAAAAGTGCTAGAAAGCTAGGTAATGGTCATGATGCTAAAGTTGTCGATGCTTGCAGGTTAAATAGGGTTGTTGATCTGAGTGGAGACAGTTTAGTAGTGTCACTTGTACAAACAACAAAATATATATACTGTGTGCATACAAGGGAGTATATTTGGCAGAGAATAACACATCAGATTTCACAAATTATACATATATATGTTTCTTCAAATGATCTTAAATTTAATTCTCTCCTGTTTCTTTTCTTTCGACAGAACACAGTAGACAAACTGATCAAGAAGACTAACCTTTCCTTGGTGGTGGGCACGTCGTCATGGCGAGAGCAGTTTGTGGAAGCGCTCACTGTCAGTGCTGGTATGTGGACATGATACTGTATTAATTGAGTTACAAGCTGTTTCATAACATATGCTTTTATCATGTCTGTTATGACATACAACATTAACCTATTAAGTATACAAACATGTGTTAATCATGAAATGCTCACATGCATGTGAGCTGCTTATAATGAAAGGTTGATTTATATGTTATTAGCTAGATGGAGACGACATTAATACACATCTTGGATTCGGAGGTACGGAAGAAGGTTGGAGGTTGTCTGAACTCAGTACACTTCACTAGTAAAGTACTGTGATTCCAACTGTATGTAGTATGAGCATCTCCCAATTTATGGACATAATTTCTTCATCATCAGCTTCATCTTTCACCTTCCTACTTCCACGTCCAATCACCTCTCCCTCTCTCCTCCACTCTCTCCTCCCCTCTCTCCTCCACTCTCTCCTCCCCTCTCTCCTCTCCTCTATCCTCTCCTCCCCTCTATCCTCTCCTCCCCTCTATCCTCCCCTCTCTCCACCCCTCTCTCCTCCCCTCTCACCTCCCTTCTCTCTTCCCCTCCGCCTGGATATAATTTGTTCTCGTACTGTCCATACAATTAGAATATTTGCAAATTCATCAGTGTACTATGTTGTTTGAAAGTGAACGAGTGAGTAGAGTGTTAACATATAAAGTCTACTGCTGTAATGTATAACAAATTCAGCCAAATTTTACATCCTAACAGTTACACTCAAGTAGTTAAAAATATGCCAAGTGCAACAAGAATGCTTCTTCAGTGCAGGCAAACACTGCATTGATCTTCATCTTATATGATCTTTATGATCTATATGATCTATATGATCTTTATCTTATATGACAGAGATGAGTTTGTGAACAGCTCCCCAAAATGCAAGAAATATATAATTGTTGTTTCAAAACTTTGCCAAGATATGAAAGTTGATAAAGTTAATGCTATAGGCTCAGTGTACAGCTGTTATATTTAAATAAACATTTCATGCTGATGTGAGCAATGGTAATGTTAGCGACGTTAAAATCAATTTCACACCTTTGCAAAGTCTAGTATTTGCAGAAAGGGAAACAAATTAGCATACTAAATGAATAAGAAGAAACACTAAACCCTTTGAAGTGTCCAGTGACTCTGTGATTAGGTATTATATAAGTAGGAACATTAAACACCTGATACTTCTTCCCAAATGGAAAAAAAAAAGAAAAAAGATTAAGCTGTAGTCATTTTAGGGATATGTTTCAAAATTTCCACAAATTTTGGCCCCAGGCTTAAGTGTAGCATCTAATCAGCTGACACTTAAAGTGTTGTGAATAACAAATTTTACCCTATTCATAATATTAAAAAGCTTGTATATTCCAGAAAGTCAGCCATATTTGTTATCAAAGTCTTAATAGATGTAACTGGGCTAAATACTAAAAAAAATTTTTTAAGATTTTTGTTTATCTTTATTATTCTTGTTTTAGGTACAATGACCTTTAAAAAGTGTGCTTAGATCCACTTTTTTTAAGCCAATAGATTAATGTGTATTAACATGAAAGAGGGTTGACATTTTATTTATGCGGGTTGCATTGCTCTTAAAAGAATAGACTGAGAAATCTAAAAAGTATCTGTTGTAGCAAGTATTTTGAGTGTATGTGTTGTGCTTTATATTACCGATGTTCGAGATGTTACCATGGAAACACAAAAAGGTATCTCGACCCTTAAATTTGACAGCACATCTTTTCACATACAGCATGTTCTTTAGACTGCAAACTTGTTATTGCATAATATTGTCTGAATTTGATCTTTACTTTATTTATTTATTTTTTTGGGCATTTTGTTCTTTCTTTATTCTATCTTTCTTACAACTGTCAATTTTGCGAGAAGAGCATTCTGACACTTGGAAGCTATCCAAAACAGTTACAATTTATAACATGGAAATACAAAAAAGGTGCCTCGACCTTTAAATTGGACATCACATTTTTTCACTGCAAAATACAACATGTCTTTTGCTCTGCAAACTTAGTATTGCGTAATATTGTCTGAATTAGATCTTTACTTGCTTTTTTTTTTTTTCCATTTTGCTCTTTCTTTTCATTTTTTGTCTTTCTTACAACTGTCAATTTTGCCAGAAGAGCATTGTGACACTTGGAAACTATCCAAAACAGTTACAATTTTAACTATTGGTTAGGCGACCTGAGAACATACGTATGTTTAACCGGTCTAATTCTTAGTTTGACTGAGGTAATAATTGCGAAAGCTTTTAGTGAAAGTGTGATACCATACATCTGTTACATTTTAAAACATTTTCTTTTTGGAAGGCACCAAACAAAACAGCTATGTATCCTTGTTTGCTGTAGAGATATTTGATACGTGATTGGGAACACCGTTTTTGGCTAGGTGGGAAATAAATTGAGCTGGAAGCTTTAAGTTTCAGTGTCTTGGGAATGAAGGGTGACAGGTACCGTTGGTTTTAAGCTAAAGAACTCCTCAAAGATCAAATTAAGGCCTGAGCAAACTTTAACATAATTCCTTCAATGACGTCAAAAACTAATTAGCATGGTTCTGGGTAAAGGTTTTTCAAATTAAGACGAATGAATACAATTTGTTAATGACTTTTCAATCGTTTGCAATATGAAGGGAAATAATTCTGGCTATAAAAATATTGTTTGGCATTAATCTTATAATGATATTAAAAGGAAACGAGTAGAAAAAGAACATTATTTTAAATATTTTCAGACATGTTTACTTCAAAATTAATGATAAAATATTTAATGGACATGATGGTATTTTGCTTTAAGTGTTTTTGTTGTTGTACATAACTGCATCATCCTATAGTGGATAGTGCACCGATATCAGGTGCACACCTTGATTTTTCAGATTTAAAGGCATTGAAAACTCGCCCCAAACCGCGTGCGGCCATCTGAAAAAGTTAACTTTCCGTTGCTTGCAAGTGACGTTTTGTTTGTGTCGCTACAAAATGCAGACAATACAGTAATGAAGCGTGATACCTTGTTATCTTTAGCTGGACCTGAGATGTCCATCGCTGTATTGTTTGTACACAGTGCTGTGGGTATTGACCGCAGCTGTATGTACTGACTATACACAAGTGTCTAATTACCAATGGTAGTAAGCTGTGTGTGTGTGTATTTTCTACGATTGATGGTGGTGTCTAACAGTTCTGTTACACCTCATTCGAAACTAGGTCAGATTACCGGCATTAGACGTTTCTTTTTGCGCGAGTCTTCACACCCTTTAAGTAGGTCTTCTCTTACTGGTTCAGAAGACATATATATGCATGGTGCTACCTGGAGATGTATTCTAATGCAAGGTTCAATCCTATCGAAAGATGAAAAAGTAGCAGCTGTGCCAAGGAAGAAAGAGGTCACTATCTGACAATTTTTTGCAACGGTCCCGAAAGAAAATTCAACACTCTTCGATTGCTTTTTCATACAAATTTTCCCTTGAATATTTTATCATAAGAAAATTACACAAAGTATAGAAAGCTTGTGATTTCCAACTTTATCAAAAATGGAATATCTCATATTATTCTGTTGTAATTAGTAGACAGAGATAATGTAAAAAAAATGTAAAAATGTAATGTAGAAATTCAAATGGTGAGAGTATAGGACCTAGAATAGACATGCATCTATTGTGGTAGGCAAGACATGTTTTGGGGGAAAAAGGACATGAAGATTACTAGTGCTTCTGTTATCAACTTGATTAAACCTCCATGCTTTTACTGTACTCTGGGTGGTTTTAAATTAACACCAATTGAGAAACTTTAGGGAGAAGAAGTTCTGTTTGAAATTTCTCTGAGTCATTGCTCTGCGACCCATCCAACATATTCTGCAAAATTGTTGTTGTAACAAATTTGTCCTTTAATTCGGTCTTTGATCTGAGTGATATTTTCAAGGAATATTACAAATTTCCAAGTGTGACAAAATTACAAAGAATTAAGCATGTTAAGATTTGAATAAAGTGCTGTTAAAACAGAAAGTGGCAAAGTTAGAATAGTGGCTACAAGGTATTTTGTGTATAAGAAGTAATGTTTGTCATGAAACCCAGCAAACATCTTAAATAATGGAAGTGCAATCATTTTAATATTTATTTTAAAATTCATGCATATATGTCTAGGAAGTGTGTTCAATTGTCCATGGATATACACTTTCTATTGATATATGCCTAACTTTGACGATAAAAAGTGAAGTATTTACCTACCGAATGATCAGAAAAGAGAAGAAAGTCGTATATATATAGTGTCCAAGAAAACTGAACAATTGCCAGGAAGTGTGTTCTTTTGTTCATAGAAATGCACTTTCTATGGATATATCCTTACAAATTAGCCTAACCGTCTAATTAGCCTATAATTAGCCTAACAGTCTAATTAGCCTATAATTAGCCTAACCGTCTTTTGAGGATAAAGTGAAGTATTTACCCACTGATGAAATGATTAGAAAATAGAAGAAAGTCCTATATATAGAGAGTCCAAGAAAACTGACCAACACCAGGAAGTGTGTTCTTTTGTTCATGGAAATGCATGGAAAAATCAAGGATCCCTTCATTTGTAGTAGTATATTAATATCTTAATTTGAAAACATTTCCATTCGGGCCAGTGGCTTTACGTTGGTCAAGTTTGGCATCTATTTGTCTCTTAAGAAGCAATGGTTGTATTTTTTTGAATCATTCAAATTGAGAAAAGTACCAACTTCCTGCTGTATAGTTGTTCCATACTTCTGTTTTCACATTCCTGATCAATACCAACTAGACTGATTTAATCATGTTTAGCCAGTTTTCTTTATCAGTGTGTGCATGATTTTAAATACCAGTCTGTCTAACAATATGGTCATCCAGTTATTGCAGGACATAATCATCCGTTGATCAACAGACAGCCAGCTGGACTACATCTAGTTGCATGTTGCTGGTCAAGGTTGCTGGTCAAGATTTATATCCGATTGATACTGTAGATCTTGCCACTTGTCAGAACAGATTGTTCCCATTCAGTGGTCAGTTAGTCAAGCACATAGATTGGAATTATAAGACAAAGATAAGATATCTTCTATGATGAATTATGCTGGTGTCAAAAACTATGAGTTGAATATTATGTTAATTTACAGCACTCCTCTCTTTAATACCGACCTGTATTGTCTCAATTCAGTGTACTACTGCCCTTTTTCCATCTACCTTTACTGGTTACCGGTATCAATGTAGTACTGTGCTTCCATTTGCCCTCTTCCTTGGGTCAGTGAAAGTAATTTAGAGAGGAGTGCACATAGAAACATATGATTGGCACCATGACAGATCACATAAAAATAGTTAAATCAATAAATAATGAACAAATTAAGTTTACTTTATTTACTCCTATGTTGCCTGCATCCTCTCTTTGCTATGGCACTATTTATAGTTTTTTTCTTCTTATCTACCAAATTCAGTGAAATTTGTTTGAATGTGCTGCCACAGTCTACTTGTAATGTTAACTGGCCTGGAATAAAAGAAAAAGACATCATGAAATTTGTGGGACAAGGAATATCAGTATTAAACATTATTAACTCATTAACTGTGTTTTTTTTTATAGAGCTGATTGAGAGGCAAATATGATACGACTTGGTCATGATAACACAATAACTAATAAGTTTTTTTAAATTGAAAAATAATTAATATGTCTAGGTCAGGATAACACAAATAATTAATACTTTTTTTTTTATTGAAAAATAATTAATGCTCGTTATACGTACCTTCTCTTTTCTTTTTAATTATAGGAGGAGATGATGACGGTGATGATGATGATGACGTGGAAGAGAAACTACCGTCAGTTCTAGATTACATTATGCATTTCTTGACAATTTTTTGGAAGGTCCTCTTTGCCTTTGTACCACCAACTGACTACCTGGGAGGATGGGCCTGCTTCACCGTCTCCATCATCTGGATCGCAATTCTAACGGCACTGATCGGCGACCTCGCCACCATGTTTGGCTGCACCATCGGCCTCATGGACAGCGTCACCGCTATTTCCTTTGTGGCGCTTGGAACCAGTGTACCAGGTATTAAACGCACACTGAAAATGTATGGACGTACATGCCATCGTCTTTGACCGAGCGTACAACTGACTAGCGTGCCAAAATCAGTGCCCAAATCGGGCAGCTAAATAAGCTGAAACACAAATTTGCTGTCATACTATGACAATTGGGTAGGAATTATGTGGGTTGCAATTCATTGCAATTGGGGGGGGGGGGCGAGTCAATTAGATGAACATTAAGGACTCTGACACTTGGAAAAACCTAAGTGGGGCTGAACAACATGAAGTGGTTGAAATCAATGTTTCTTGGGGGAATTTATCAGTTTTCAGCTACTACTTCTCTTACATTAAGAAAAAACCCAAAATAACTGTTTGGCCTGATGTGTCATTTGCCCCGGCCAATGAAATTTGAGAAACGCCAAATGTGTCATTTTTGATGTTTAAAACCACAAACTGGTAATGCTGCTAGTGAAAATAAAGATTAACTCATGTAGATGTTTGTTATCAGATGAAAGAGATTAAGTATTAGTTTCATTTGCATCTAATAATATCCTCGTGGCCATACCCTTTTCCAAATGATTCTCATCCACATGCCAAAAAAAATTGACTTTGAATTCATTATCCAAAATGAAACTGAAATTTTATCAAGTTATTGAAAAAGGACTGACAGGCAGTTCTACAGTTGAATGGAAAATAAAAACAAAAAATTAATTTGCCAACACCAGCACAGAAAGCAATACATATTGAAGTAAACTGCAAATCTTAACCAATCTTAACCAAGAACAATTACTCAGTATTAATCTGACTCTGTTACCATGGTCTGCATTAAAAGTTGCAATTTTGTATTGATTGATTGTCTATGGTGTTGGCAAGGAAGAAGGGAAGGGGGGGGGGGGTTGTAGGACATATGCTTCCCTCCCCAAATGTTCTGTGCCCAAAGTAACTTTGCTAAAAAATATTTAAAAAATAGGCCGGAAGATACACAGTTCTTTGACTTAATTATGTATGATATAACAGTTTTATCAAATTCTGTATATATACCTCCAAAATTCTGCTGATTTAAACCTAATATAAGTTTTGGAAACCAAGAATCCTGCAGAACATCACAGGGCTTCCCACCCACTACCTTGAACCCTACCAGGGGCTCTACTACGATGGGCCCCTAGTCTCCACGCCATGATTGCCTCATGCTCCACATACACCCTCTATCATACTCAGCCATTTCAAAATGAATTTGTCTCACAATGAATGGAAGCTTTAGAAAGTCAGTCATAGGAACTCTTTCTAACCTTGTGGAGGATCGATACAATTATTTTTTTGGCTGTTACCATAGAGACGTGCAAGTTTGGAATATTCAGAGCACTTGTATATAACTCATTCCTCCTCTCTGCCCTCCAGATACATTCGCAAGTAAAGTGGCTGCCGTGGGGGATAAACATGCCGACGCCTCCATCGGCAACGTCACCGGGAGCAACGCCGTCAACGTTTTCCTGGGTATCGGCGTGGCGTGGACTCTGGCGTCCTTCAAGCATCTCATGGACGGCAATCAGTTTTGTGTGGACCCCGGTTCGCTAGGATTCTCGGTCACTCTATACACCTGTTTCGCCGTAGTCAGCATATCTGTCTTAATGATCCGCAGAGTCCATCCAAAGATCGGTGCCGAACTGGGCGGTCCGAAGTGGGCTAAGATTCCTACCTCCCTCTTCTTCATCTGCCTCTGGCTGTTGTACATTCTGATCAGCACTTTAGAGGCCTACAACGTCATCGAAGGATTCTGAGGTACGATGACCGGATTCGAGCCAGATCGGGCTCTTACGATTACCCTGCGGTCCAACCAGAAGGAGATGATAGCGGGCACGCTCCAGGTTAGTTTGATGTGATATTACGAGCTGATGTTGGCTGCAGATTGCAAGTCACGGTTAACCTTTTTTTTTTTCCTTTTTCTTTTTTTTTTGTATGTGAGCAAATTGGCATATATATGGAAGCACATAGTTATAATTTGTGCAAACTTATATACAGCATGGGGTAAACAACCATTCAGTTTAGTTTGGTCATGTGAATTTAAGTTTTTTGGGGGGGGCGGGGGCAATCCCTAACATTCGTTTAGGTAATTTTGTAGGGGAATCCATTTTTTAATTTTTTTTCCTCTTCTGAAGTAGCCGTTCATCGTTCTATTTAAGAAAGAATTTGATTGACACTGGTAACACAGGAACAACACCAAAACAAATCTTGTGGTCCTGGAATAATTTTTCAGGAGGAGGAGGAAGACTAGACTTGGTCTAAAGTTTGTTCAGCAGCTGGTAGGACAAGTTGTTAGTTTCAATACAGTTCCCCCACCCTGTCCCCTCCATCACCCTCTAGACCTATGTCTGTCCCTCGGTGACACCACTTACTTATCTTTGGCATTCAGAAGCTCCGTGCCCCACCGTCCCCCCAACTCTTGCTCCCTCCACCACTAACATGCTTTTATTTCCCCTCCCTTTTTGCTGAAATCATCTTACAGGTAATCAAGATTTGCTTGTACGACAATGCCAGAAGTTAATGTTTAATTTATCATTTTCTAAGCAGATATAAAAATTAAAAAAATTAAAAACTGGTAGAATTTAAGTCAGTGATGGTTACAATTTCATTCTTCAGGAAAGTTTGCATGATTGAGTAAATAAATAGCTGTTCATTTCCTATAGCTATTACCTGTGTAAATTTTCGTTAACGAAGAAAACAATAGGTGCATGGCCCATCCCTCCTTGCAAAAGCAAACAGAGCTTTATGAAAAATGTGCAATGCAAAGTATTATCAAACTTATCTCTTTCTTATTTTGCACAGTAGAGCATCCCTAAGTGACTTTATGTATAAGTTTTGGTTTAATTTCCTTTTCAAAAAGTAATGCTATTAGTAATAATGATAAAAAAAGAATGTGAAATAATTATGGTAGAAAAATGGTTTTCTGATAAGACCAATGAAAAGTTGGCTTGTCACAACAAGGGGATTGGGGCAGAGGCAGCAGTTTTGTGTTTTTTACTTTGACAAAAGATGAAACAGTGTTTGACTAGTTTCCACTTGTTTGAACTCGGCTTGAAATTGCATAATTGAAGAGATGACCATTTAGGTTAAAACAGACATTTCTGTTATCGTTTGCTGATAAGTGTCAGATTAAAAAAGGAAATCAATAGTTTTGCCTCATCTTTAGCTAGCTCCTAACCCTCCATCCTCCAAAGCCCTTCCCCACCATTTCTATTTTTCGAATATATTATCCTCCACTAACCTTTTGTTTTAGCCTTAAGCCATTTAAAGGACAGTAATTTTCCAGTTCTACAAAGCTAAAACATCATATGTACATTGTATAAAAGTACTGACAAGAACTATTTATTTGAGAAAAGCTAGAAATAACCAACCATTGAAATTTTTCCATTGTATTTCAAACTTAATTGTTTCCTCTTTCATAAATGTGCAAGTCTTAGATCTAATATTATAATCCTCAGCATGCTTTAGTATGTCTCATTGCAATAGATTCAAAATGGACAAGAATGCAATACAGAGAAAGCTACCAATTGCAATCTTTTCACAATTTCTTTCCTACAATTTTGTTTTTCTTTCTTCAAACCATATTTGAAAATTAAAACTATATATGTTTCAGCTAACAAAGATGAACTTGTTCGTATTTTTGGGGATTGATAAAGGCAATAGTAAACTAGTAATTATGTACTCGAGAATTGTATTATTCGTTTGTTTGGAAAGGTAGGGGGCATTGGGGGGGGGGGGGTGTTATGTTCTACTTTTACTTTATAATGTTTTGGTTTAATTTGTCCTTGGTTTTCTTCAGTCCTTTTGCTGATTATAATCATCCAGTTTGCTGATTGTAATTAAGAAACGATAATAGTAGATTAACTTGTAGAAGTTTATATGTGAGTATTGCTATGTTCTGGACATTAATATTCATATTGAAGCAATAGAAATTCTGTTTTATACATATCAGTAAAGTTTGTCTTTTTATAACACAGAAGGCATTCAGTATGTAGAATGTTTCTTGAATAACCGCTACCATTTTTGTTATGTCCGTTTTGATATATAAATATGAAAGTTGTGAATAGATATGATCATAATCTTATCGTGGACTGGTGAGGACGTCTTCGAACATCCAGATATATTGTATAGGCTTTGCTATAATTCAATGGTTCTCCAAGGAGCTCAACCTTAGAGTTATGTGTTTTAAAAGTTATGATATTAAGTGGAAAATATTTAGTGGAAAATATTAACAAGTAGATCATTGTTATCAGTGAAGAGGGGAGGAAGGAAGGAAGGAAAAGTCATGGATGATCCATTACAATTGTTTACTATAAAGCTGAGGCTAGAAGTTTAACAGGCAACTTTAATACCAGTTTCTTCTGAAAGTGCTTTTTGTTTTAATTGAGCATTCCTCAGTATCTGGGAGTGAATTTTTGGCTGTGAAAGCACCCAGGAAAAGTCTTTTGAAGACTTTCAGCAAATTTATCATCCTGAAAGTGGGACCTACACACTGTCGGTCTTTGATACTTGGTTCTGAATAAGGTTTATTGTTTATTGAATAAATAAAGGTATTCTTTTTTTCTTTCTTCTTAAGGTCCACAGAATAATTTCTTGGACTATGGTTGACTGAAATCACCATTTAAAAATCTTGTATCTCTGGCATTTTTATTGCTGTATGAGGTGGGTGGAAGGGAAGGGGGGGGGGGATGTACCACATTTTATTATTGAGGCTGTAGAAGAAACCATCATAATTTATTGCATCAAAGTGAAACAGTTGTCAAAGTGGTGTAAGGATTATACCAATGAAATGTGATAATATTTTGTTTTGTTTTGTTTTGTTTTGTTATATTGAAATACATCTAAACAGATTGCGATCAGGAGACACTTTTTTTTCCTCATCCTGGTGTAAAAAAAAACAAGTGATAAATATTTACCGATTTGTTTTGGTGGATAATAATGTGTATATTAAATTTTTACATCCACATAAGATAGAGGAGACAGGCTTATATTGATTGCACGCATCAAAATATTGATCAGATCTTGAATGATGCAATCCATAAAATGGGAACCAGTTACATTTCATGGATGCTTTAAAACTTATGTAATCTTATTCCATTCAGATGATGATCGAAATGTTCAGCACATATGCCACAAAGTATCTTATCCTCGTCCAAAATGACGCAGATTGCTGTTGATTGGTCACATGTACCTGTTGGTGATAATAACGACTGACTTTAGCCCCGATTTTTATATGGTAATGGCGAGATTAAGCAGATGAGTTTGCTATGAATCGTGATCAAGTATCGTAGTTCAAATTGGAGTTTCTCAAGCTGTGCTCAACTTTTGCTCAAGCATTTGACATGACACTGTTGAAGCTCGCTGACGCAAGACATTTGACGCGAATCCAGTGAAGCGTGGCGACTTGACACATTTTCTTCAGCAATAAACTGTTTTTGCAGTTCATTTAACTGCATCAAGTCAGTTTTATGGGAATATTCAGTTTTACTTAACTAATATTACTTTAGACGGTAATGTTATAATGAGAGCATCGTTATAGCAAATACGTCAGAAACAAATATGTCAGAGTCAAAATGTACAGTAATTGCTAATTATTGCAAACTATCAATTTAAATGGGGTGAAGAAAACATACACTGATTTAGTTTCTCCTAGCTTCCTCATTTGCAATCTTGGTTGAAAAGCAGAGTGCTTTAGTAGCAGCTTAATATCTCTTTTTATAAGTTTTACTATTATATGTGAGCTTTAACATGTATCACATGTTAGTTTTGTACAAGTTTCCTGCAGTGTAATATTAACTATTGCAGTATGGGAAGTATTAATGTCATTAGCCAGCCAGATGATATTTATATATATATATATATATATATATATATATGTATTCTTATACATTCAGAAGCAACATGTACTCCAAAGAAAATCAAACAACAGAAACAAGGACATAGTTGACTTGACAAGTACAAGAGTGAAACGTATATATTGGAGTTTTCTGTTCCCCTAGAAGCTTCCTCAGCAAAAGCCAAAAGTAAAACTGAGTACAAGCTAACTGAATGAGAAGGAATGTAAACAAGAAACGACATGGTCGATACAGTGAAGTACGAGACATTCCTACAAACACAGAACCACAACGAAAGTAGCAAAAACAAGGGTTACATGTACAATGTACAATGGCAAAAGTACAATGGAAAAGTACAATGGAAAAGTACAATGGTTAATATTAAAGTAGACCTAGATCTAATTTGACGCCTACCCAAAATGTGTTTTAATCTTGAGTATTTTCAGCTTCACAGATACATGGTACGCAGTATTCTACCTAAACTGACACAGTATTGTACATCATTGACCTTTGACCAGGTCATGAGTACTAGGATGTATCTATACCCTTTCGAAGGGGACTTGTGATACCTTTACTTGTTATAACACCATCATCAATGATGACACAGTTTACATTGTCTCATTGTATGAAAGGGGACTGGGGTTGCTTGTGCATGGACCGAGTCATTTAGCTTTGGTGCAGATGCTCTACTCCGACCCCACCCATCCCAATCAGGATATCAGTAAGGTAAACTATTCCCATTGTTTAACCTCTCCTAGCTCCTCAGATCAGTCTCCCACTGGTTTGACTTTAAAAATTGAATCATTATTTATTTATTTGTTATTTGTACAATAGAGAATTATAGTACTTTGCAAAAAGTTAGAAATAATTTTTTGCTTTCTTCTGGGGGAAAGAATTTCACAAAATGTTAAAAAAAAATTGTATCATCAGTTCTGCCTGATACACAATTACATTAGGATGTGGAATATTGACCATTTGTTCTGCAGTATATAAAATATGCAGAAATATTTCTAGGCAAGTTTTGTTAAACATTGAACTTCAGGCCACAAACTGGTTATTCCCTTTGAAAGTGATCAAGGAATAGTTCTCATTTTGCTTTCAAGTGATACGAAAGGAGCGAGCATCCATTCGGTCCGCAGGAAGTTGCCGCTTCAATCATCGTTGCTAAAACTTTTTCAAGCTATAATAGACACCCGAGTGATGGAAAAGCAATAGTAATTAAAATGGATTGCAACTCTACCTAAATGAAGAAATCATTGATTTTCAATACACCAAGTGCAAAGAAGATGCTTTGACGGACGTCAGCACATGTCGGAGTCCAGTCACTATTGATTTGTCCAATGTGATTGCATTGAAACATGTACAGCAGCGTGGCGGTGCTGCTGTATGTATGTACGCCTATGCTAAAACCAATGGAAGGACACGCCTGCATATTCCCACTGTCAAATTATTGACAAGCATTTCATTGCCAGTATTAAAACACAACGGCCTATCTTTTTAATATTTTCATTTTCTGTTTTTTTTTTCTTATTATGAAGATGGGTTTAGAAAATTGCCCTCTCAGGGTGAGATGTCAATTTGATGGCAGTTCCTTCTCATTGGAAATGTGATCTCTCTTTCCCTATGGAATGTTAAGTTGCTTGTACATTTTGTTCATTTTTTTGACACCTCCACAATACTTTGCAATATATTATTCGTTGCGAGGCTCTCTGTATATATCAATACAGTATTTGGTACATAAGGGTTAATGTATTAAACTCTGTGTATCTGTCTTCTTTTTATATTTGGTCACACCATTTAACTTGCTGTTCGTCCTCAGTGTTGGCCGTCGACTAATGCTAATGCTAATAAAACAAAAAAGGTGTTTGAAATTCACTTAAAATATTTCCTGCACAAAAATATTCTTTGGACATTCGTAATGTGTTATTTTCTTAACCAATGCCAGGAACTCCGGGTATGAGAAAGCGAGGTTTAGTGGTTGTGTGTGGGTAATGCATAGGAGGTGAGATGCTGAAAACTCTGTGATATTTGCATCAAGAAATATCTTTATCATTTTCCTTGTAACTGCAAGTACGTTAAAACTTTTGACTACTATGAAGTTAAGTGCAACATTTTGGACGAAATGTTCATCCCTCTCTCCCTCCTTTCACCCTCCCTTTTTCAGTTAAAAGGTTAGAGTTACAAAGGCCATTGTGATAACACTCTTTAATCTGCTTCTGCCTAGTAGTAGATGCCATCTTCGAAGAGTTTTGCTTTCTCCGTACACAAACACATGGGCAAGCCTGCTATCTTGCCAACACTGAAAAAGTATTAAGAAATCCTGTAGTGAGGTAGTTGTCTTTAGATAAATCAAGTTTTTTTAATAATCAGGCCCAAGCCAAGCTTTGCCACACAAATACCCACAAACACCTATGTTCAATTTTGGTACTGAGATGGAAGATTTATCGTCAACGAAGCTCTATTTCCATCACTGCAAAGTATGTAAGACGTTATATTTGCAGTGTGGCTTGGCTAAAGTGCATCACACTTTGAGACTTCCTCCAGTAAATATAGTCGGTTGTTTATTCACTCGTTGATTTTAAATTTCGGCCACAGTTGCAGAGTTTATACTATACTGAAACCTGGTCGAATAGGAATCAATTTTTT
>KN888186.1:46275-61989 GCA_000934455.1 Apostichopus parvimensis | reverse complement strand
TTCTTTTGTACAGTGCTCTTGAGCATGTTTTATTTCATGATAACAGCACTTTAATATTTGGTATTTATATATACCACTAGTGATCAACTAGGCATCACAGGTATATTTATCCAGTATAATGAAAGACTTCAGTTAAGCAGAAAGTGATAATAGGTATACGTCAAAGAAGCTTTCTGATTGGTCGACAATCAGATGTGTGTAAAGTTGCCAACTGAATTATGGTGGTCAACGTTTTGTGGCCATGATGTGCTAGTTATAGAGTGGTAAACCTTAAATGTTACTGTAGCTGGAATATATGTCAACTACTATGTGTGAATATTGGAATGTGCAGGAAGTTTGCCCAGAAGTGTCCGTCAGAGATTCCCTCAAAGGAATTCTCAGTGATGTGTTTCTTTTACTAAATCTGTATTTCTAAATGAGAACAACTACAGTGCAAAACTGCACAAAATATCAGTGCAAGGGTTATCAATTTGATTAATGTGAGGTTAGAGTGATTGTAAATGAGAATTTTATCATTCCTTTTTCATATTTTGTTAGCTGTGTTCATAAACCTAAGCATGCGGATTGACGGGTGGAGGAAAGCAATGTTGCAAAACTGAGGCTGTATATCGCCTCATCAGAAAGATGCCATTCATCATTATTCAATGTTCAATACTTGCTAATACGAAGGATTGAAAAATCATGATATTAATCCGAACCTGATCTTGTAACTTTTCCCAGCAGTTATTCAATGCATTTAGAGATGACTGGACATCACTTTCAGGGACGTCTTCGTGCTCACCAGGCATGTCAAAGGTCAAAGGTTGATGAGAAGGCAATTGCTTTGGTGTGGAATGCTGCGAGAACATAAAAAAATCTACAAGCTACCAATCATGAACTTGAATTATGAGATAATACCAGCATCAAATTATGCAGTTATTTAATAATTAATTCAATTAAAACATATGCCATTTAATTTGTTATTGTGGTCAGCCAAATCATATTTTTTTCCTACTTTGAAGGTCTATTCCATGACCTTCTTATTCCTACTCCTAGAAACGGTATTCTTTATATATACACCTATATTAACCGCTACTAATCTGCTCCAAATGGAGAAATGTTGATTTACTTACATCTGACCGCCCATATGTGAATTATTACTTTAGGCTTAGGTTGATAAAGGTACATTCTGCAAGATACACAATCCAACCTTTAACATAACAAGCTCCAACTATGTATTGGTTCTTGGTTGGGTTTTTTTCTCTCTCAAATGCAGTTCTTGAACACTTTGTTCTTCATTTCTATCTTGAACCGTATTCATACCAGCGAACTCTAACTCTAATGGCATATTTTATCACGTCGTTAATAGATTTATGTATCTTCTTACAATGGGATCTCAGTAATCTACACCCGTAAAACAATGTAAAGCAGATTGAGGTCGAGGTGTAGATATTTTCCCTCGTTAGAATGTGACAACCACAAGTATTTTTAAACATTAGAACGATTCAAATCTCCAGGGTTTAGGGACCAAACGACATTGTTTTCTTGAAGCGTCCAGGTTAAAGGGTGTGAGGACTCCTGCAAAAAGAAACGTCTAATGCCGGTAATCTGACCTAGTTTCAAATGAGGTGTAACAGAAGTGTTAGACACCACCATCGATCGCAATAAATACACACACACAGCTTGCTACCATCGGTAATTAGACACTAGTGTATAGTCAGTACATACAGCTGCGATCAATACCCACAGCACAGTGTACAAACAATGCAGCGATGGACATCTCAGGTCCAGCTAAAGATAACAAGGTATCACGTTTCATTACTGTACTGTATGCATTTTGTAGCGACACAAACAAAACGTCACTTGCAAGCAACAGAAAGTTAACTTTTTCAGATGGCCGCACGCGGTTTGGGGCGCGTCTTCAATGACTTTAAAAAACCTTCGGAGGTTTGGCAGATCTGCCTTGTTCCAGAAATACTAAAGAAAACTTTATTCTATAAATATCTAAATGTAACGAAACGAGTAACTTACTCTGGGTCTAATGTATTCCAAATTGGCATCTAACTTCCTCTTTCTGTCCGCCTCCTGACAGACCAAGTCCTCCCACTTTGCTCTCAGTGCCGCTAATTCAGAATCTTCTTCTTCTTCTCCATCTGGAGATGCCTCTGAATCTGACCGTCTCTTATTGGATCCACTCTTTTGGACGGATCTGACAGTCTCTTGGTGAGCTGAGAGCTCTTCTTCCAGTTTCTATTTCACATGAGGAAAAAAAACAAACACACAAATACTTCGAAGAAGAGTACAAAAATACCTAGCAATTGGAACTCGGCTTGAAGAATCAAAATTCATTAATATTACATATGTATTTCCGGAAAAAAAATTCTGCAAACTGAATATTTCATAAGTCCTTCTGAGAGATTCAAATATGCCCAGCGAGCAACTCTAGAAGCTCTCGTACAATTATTCCTTTCTCGCTTTTTTTTTTTTTAAATAAATGGAAGATATTACTCTTTCAAGTGAGTCAGTCCGACCACCCTCAGCTCAGGAGATTAATATTGTCCCCCATTTCAAAACAATTCGAGGTCAAGTGATTACAGGGAATTTCAAAGTGAAGTGCAAAACAAAGCCTCCAAAGTATAATTATCAACGAGGTACTGCCTATAACTGACATTTAATGATATGCACCTTCTACATTCCTACATTCGTTTCTATCAAATTAAAAGACATCAACTACTGGATGCTGGTTGTGCATAAGGTCGATTCCTGAGAAAATTTGAATTTGATCAAAAATAACAGAATAACTACGTTTCAATTTCTCAATTTTTGATGATGAAGAACAGAACCTTCAAATCTTACTCATTACATGGTTTTTCCAAAAAAAGTCTGCTGGATTATTGGAAAAGCAGGATGTCTGTTACAAAATCAAATAATCCTTAAACCAGGCCTCCCCCTCCCGCCCCCAACATACCACCCCCCCCCCAACATACACAATAGTTAATAAAAAATCCAATCCAATACGAAATGAAATGCACACTCACAGAATATGATGGAAAATTACATGTACCCAATTGTAAAGTAAGGAGAAATGTCCTTTCCGAAAGTATTTATTTACTACTAAGTTCATCTAATATGCCAACCGTCAAATGCCACTGTTATATCACCAAGCACACCACATGAAACACAATTATATGTAACATCCTGTTTGAATTGCTATAAAATAAAAAATCATGAGTACTTCCATGATTCTTGAGGCCCTACAGCTGGTTTACAGAATACTAGCTGAGTTGTCAGTGACTAACCAAGCAAATAAAGAATCTAACTGATATCCAAACACAGTTTACCATCTTGATGTTTCAATGGAATTCTTTTGTCAATGAGTAAACATATTTGATTGCTAAAACAACAAAATCAAAATCAGTCCACCACACACAAACATCATCTGTAGGAGTATAATACTATAGACTGGGCAGCCGTATACTAGTCATTGTTCAAACTTTAAAATAAATGAAGCTCTGCATGAAACACGTACATACACGTAATGGTAAAGTTTGGTTCAAACACCGAGGAGTACAATTGGTATACGGTGTATATTAAAGACAATCAACATAATATATGTGATGTGAGATGTTACTTGCAACCTCCATTTCGGTCGATTGCTAGATGATCTAATTATCATTCTTTCAGATTGTCATGATCCATTCTCTGCAAAATTAATTTATAACAAAATAATACTTTATGTTCTCCTTGGTTAGTCTTTCAGACAAACTTCAGAGATAGATTCTAGCTACTGAATGCATTTTTAGCTTCCAAACAATCCCCCACATATATAAAATATCCCTAACGACTTAAGTATTACTAAATATCACTTTTGACAGTGATTCTCATGCTAGGGATTCCAATGTCTGCTATACTGTTACTCAGTTCAAAAGAAGGAGTAGATAACAAATAAATCTTGAAACATTATTAGATTTACTCTCCTTGAAGGAGCAGCTGCTTTACATTTCCGATGCTGAATTTACTGCGAAAGCTGCGATATGTGCTAATTACACTCATTTTCAGACTACAGTGCATAATTTCATAAGCCCTCTCAACCCTAGATGGACCAAACTTGAGTTCCTAGACCAAACACTACCTAAATGAAAACATGCATGGAAAAACCAAACATATCAACATTATGCTTCAAACTGTCTATATTTCCTTCCGATAAATCACAGCAATTGTTTCTGAAAGGTGCAGGTCTTAGTTGCATCATTTCTGGCGTTAATCGATTGTGAAGACATCCGTGGAGTGTTCCTCTCGGCATCGGAAGAAAAACCAAATCGATATCTATTCAGAGAGACAGTCGACACACATCAGTCTTAAGCTGAACGAAACACTCGCATCTCTGCGTCGTACTAATGCATAATTTACAAGCATTCTTATCATCCACCTTTTATGTACAAAAGGTGTCATGACTTGTTCAAGGGAAGAATTAATGTAAGGATTACAATTTTTTGGTTTTTTTTTGTCTCTTTTTGGGGGTGACTAGATACTTATAAACCAAGAGAAGTGAGAATAAAAACACGCTAAAGATGGGCAAATGAAAGCACTTGAATTACTTCCCTATGAAATCATAACAGAAGTTATGGTTTATAAATTTCTAACTAAGGTGGCTGTCAGATTAAACTAGTTCCATTGTTACATCACTATACCGTAGAAAGAGGCCCTTCGTTGAACTTGACAGATTATTGAAAGATATTTGCTTCATTCCTTAAGTTCCTTGTATATCAAATCAAAGCCCGAGTCACTCCAAGATTAATGTATGTCGTCCAAGTTACATAGTTGTTGACAATTGACAATTCATAATCATGGACTTTAAATATGAAACTAAGAGACTGACTTCTGTCAGCTTGCGGCTTAGATAAGCCAATGAGTCTTCTTCGCATGTTCCTGCTTGCAGGAGGATCTAAAATACATACATACATACATGCATACATACATAAATATAAAAGATATCATGGCCATATCCAATACTGCTATGAGTGATTAAATAATTTTTTAACCTACAAATATGGAACCATAGCTAAAGATGCTAGTTTCAACAAAACAATTTGGATAGGTGAATGGGATGTGAAAGGGGGTGGGGGAGGCACACAGGGAGTGAAAGTCTCGCAATAGTAATTTCTTTGGACTTGTGACTATGTAAATCTGTGTTGCACTGTATGTATAGATATTGTTACGTACTATTAAAACTAAAGATAAGAAAATAACAAATTGTTAGGCAATGATTGAGTTGTATTGTAATACTAAAGAACTCACAAAATGATCATGTCTATTTGTATAAATGTCAAATGAGTCAATAAAAGAGATGAAAAAAAAAAATCTGTGTTGTTCTGAAGAAATATTTTAAGCTCTTTAACCCTCCACCTTCCCATTTCCTCTTCCAACGCTATGGGCACAAACCCCTCTCACCCCCCCCCCCCCCCCAATATCATGACAGCCAATGACTCAGACTTGAGGTCTATATGATCAATGCATCTGGTTTACATTTAGTTTTCAAACCTACAGAAGAAGATTGGAATTATTGAGAATCAAAGTTAAATATAACCTAGATACCTCCATCACCAGAGGTGGTAACTTCTCACAAAACAAGGGTATTTTGCTTTCAATGATTCAGAACATTTATTTCGTCCTACACAGGACTGATCTCTAGCTCACTGTCAACGTGCCTAACTACACTGAGTTCATGCGCCTGTGGTTTGTATCGTCATGTAACTAATACATCACCAATTTTGCTCTCGCCATGATCATGGCGAGGTAGATATAAACCTCAACAGACTTCATGCCATGTTTTTGATTGAATATCAACACGAGAGGTCAAAGTCAGTATAACCAAATAGCTGTTAGCTAAAAAAAATTTGTCCATTGGTGGGTAATTTAAATTTAAAATCTAGGTAATTAGAACTTTGTCTTACTGGATTCATTATCAGCTGGAATCAAATAATTACTCCCTTATTTATCGTCTTTTCATTAAAATAGAAATCGACGAGAGAGAGAGTAATATGTGTAATAGTACAATAAATTAAAACCCTATTTTGAGAAAATATTTTCAGTAGGTTTAGTAAAATTGTTCACCAAACGATCACTACATTTGGACCCAAATATTAGCACGCTAAAAAATAAATATCTTTCAAAGTACTTTGCTAGCTATAGGCTCTGATCATCCAAGTTGCTCCAGCCCATTGATTAATTAAAGACAAATAAAAGCATGGATTGATTAAAGACAAATAAAAGCATGGATTAATTAAAGACAAATACAAGTTTCAGTGTGGATTAACTACCTTAAGCATGGCAGCAAAATGCTTTTGAAAATATGAGCATGTTGACCAATATCTGGGTCTCTAGCATATATATATGACCTTTAAGGTATGTCCTTTTCTACAAGCAAACAGTGGATCTGGTTTATGGAGGTAGTGGGTTTATATATTAGATTGCCAAGAGGAATTATCAAAAGCCAGAAGAAGAAAGAAACTTTAAAATTCTTCTTCATATTTGGTTAGTGTTCATTAAGTTATAATGGTTATTTACAAAGCTGTTTTTAAGACAATGCAACACAGGACCTCAGCATTTAACAATTACATTAAAGCCAGACGTAAAAGGAAAACATTACAAATGTACAAAAGGGAAGATACTACTAATCCTTTAATACCAACTGGAGAAACTAATGCTTTTACAAGCCATAAGCATGTAAATTGCAAATTTAGCCAAATTCAGGGCATTTTTTTAATGGCTTTCGGGTCATCTGAGACTACCAAATTTATGTTCGGACAACCAAAATCGAGTTTGGAGTTTACGTCAAATTCAGATTGCATAGTAAATTAATATCCCCAAATTGATAAAAGGATAAATTGGTATCACCCTCCATCACTTTGTAGATATCCAAATAAATCAGAAATAGTGGTATAGCCCTATATGAACCACCAGAAGGAGAGTTCTACTGGCCCAAAGCTGGTGTTCTATTCACCAAACCTATATATCTCTCCTACAGTGTACATATCGTCACTTTTGTTTTTTTTGCCACATTTGTTCAGACAACCAAATTTGCTGTTTGGACCAAAAAAAAATAAGACTTGATTGTCCTGGGGACAACCAGAAAAATCCTTAAATGTGACCTGAAATGATAACAAAGGGAGTCATAAAGTAATGTGCATTTCTAAATACAAATGGTATATGTCATACTGTGACTATTGCCGCCCCAGACATAAAAAACATCCTCTTTCATTTATCCTATCTTTGAGATTAAGGACACAATCCATCACAATTCCTTTCCAAAGGTATTGTTGGTTCTTTGGTAAAGATAAAATGAACAACTAAAAATTCAGTGATACCTTAATCTGATGCCAGCTAGGCTTTGTTTACAGACTGGTAGCCGTTTTGTTTACTTAAGTTACTGATGTAATTATTGATATACCATACACAGAGCTCAAAACAAAGACTTTATTAATTGTCATGGATAGGATAGTGTGGACGTGTACCAATACGTACATGTTTACAATGGAATGTATTATGGAACAAATGAAAAGATCATTTTCACAAACTTACATGTGCTACTATCAATTTCTATATAATCTCTTACACTCCTCCATTTGAAAAGTGGCCAAAGGGTATAGTTCCAGTAATGCTCCCCCTCCCCCTCCCTTATGAAGCAAATCTCCCTCATGATTTTGTTTTTGTTGGCAATTCCCTTCCCCCCTGCCATCTTTTTTTTTTAAAGCATTTAATGGACATAAAACTGACTGAAAAACAGTTGGTTCGAATTTCATTCCCATCAATAAATTTCTCCTTGCCAAACTGTACAAGTGTCTTATCTGTTTTCAGCATTTATTGTTTAAAAAGGAGTGAAATCAACAAATTAATATTTGATATTGTTTCCTTATCATATAGACCATCACTATCACTCAAATTGATTCAAGAGTTTCATAAGCACCTAGAATTCTGAAGGCTGAATAAATACATCTAAGGATTTATACCCATCTCGCCCGGCTCGCACGCACATGGTGAGTAGGAGAAGATGTAATTATTAAACACAGAGTTAGGTTCAGAGATGTGTGCGTGCGGGCTAGGAGCAAATCTATATCATCATAATGAATGAGTTACCCAACAATGTCTGTTGTGTACGCTCAGTGCATACACGTACTGTCAACGGTGTATGAAATATACACACACACGTACTGACTACACTATAAAGGTGTGTCTATAAACTGTCGACTCATGGCATGGATGCACTTTTATTTACACCTAGGTTTACGGACAAATTCATAAATTTGATAGGAAAACTATGGTTTTATATAAAACAGCCTGCTATGAAATTAAACAAGTTTTTTTTTTAATCTTTCAAAATGATGAGCAAAATATTTGAACATTTATCTTCCGCTGATATGAGTACTAATGTGATGAGTACTAAATTTGGTCTTCATAATTTACCCAATGATAGTGTAATATGATCCCTGACTTTGTCAAGAACGCAAGACTACTACAATTGATACCTTCAATTACAATATTAATAGCTATCTCATTGCATAAATGGTTAACCCTATTCTGGGCATCTAGGCCTAACATTTGTAATAAAGCTCTGTACAAGTATGGAAAATGTTATAAACTAATTTGACCAAAATCCTTACGGCACCAACGAAGAAGTGAAATTGCTTACATGGCGTCCTTTATGGGCAGTTTTCTTCTTTTTCTTTGGTGTGAGGGGTGTGAAGGCATAAAGGGCAGCAGCCTTGGTGCCGTTCATAGCGGAATAAATTTTTTTAAAGAAACCCTCTTCGGAGCAAAAATGTTTATCCGATCTTTCTGTGAAAATGATGTGTCTTGTTGACAACAAACATCTCTCTCAGCAAATAAACTTATAAAGATTCCCGACATTATCCTGCGGTCAGTGAAAGTTATGATTCCCCATTCTACTGCAATGGTCAAAATAGTCCGTCATTCCATTAAATGCAGACATATTATAGCTGCAGATAATTTATGTTAGAGTAAATTCATCAGCATGTTCCACGCACGTTCACACGAAGTAAAATAAAACAACTTTGTTAAAGACCGAAAAAACTCCAATATTTTGAATTCATATACGCAAAAACCACTGCAGTTGACAATATCTTTGACAGCAGTTATTGTAGCTGCTTATGCAGCACTTTTCCCTACGACTTCATGGAGTGTGCGTAAGACACGACACACAATACAGAACTGACTTGGAACAAGATTGCCGGCTGCAGAGCGACTATGATTCCTGGCAACAACTTCCCTATTACACCTCCAGAAACGACACAATGCAAGATATTGACAAACGTTCTAGAACCTCAAACAAAGGCACAATAAGATTTATGTAAAGGAAAAACTGAAAAAAACAAAGCAATAAGGAATCCCTGCACTTCTTTTGAACTGAGAAATATCACACACAAATCTGAAATCACAATGGGCAGAACTAGCTTGTGGTAGCTATGACAAACTCTGTGAAAATGAGACACATGTTATTGGCTTTTCAAACAGAGCCTGTGGAGAATTTTGATTGAGCAGAAGCCCTCAATGAACCACTGGCTGCAAAGCAAATTGCTGATATGAAAGAGTTCTATTGTCTTGTGTGGTTAACAGGATGCTGGCAATCTAATTTAACCAAGTCAATGCTTTACTGTATATATGTTTAATTTTTGGTTTATTAATAAACTGCTTCAAATCTGTGGGTATATCATCTTGTTATTAGTGCAAACTACAAAGGGCAATTATTCCTTATACTGATCAAGAGATATATTATCCTTCAGACAGATTAAAATCAGAAGGTATATAGAATTTAATCAGTATGCAGCTTCCCCTGTTCATCTTTTGTTTATCAATCATAAATAAAGTCAAATAGGTCTAAAAATAAACATATGAGCTTGCCAAAAAAAAAGAAAAAAAATCACGAAAAGAAAACGGAAAATAAAATTCAATTTTAAGCAGACAGGAAGTTCTCAGGTAGAGACATTTTGTGGTTTGCACTTTTGTCTCCTCTTTTTGGCCAGATAAATGTTTATAAATAATTCTGCATCAAAAAGGCCAAATAAAATGCAGTATTTCAAGACAAAATGTAGAAATTTTGAAACATTTCAAAATTTCCAGAAAATAGTTTTGAGAACACAAAATCAAAACATTTTGAGAAATATTTCGAATATTATAGTCAATACTTCAAGATACTTCTGCCATCATTTGGAAAAAGACATTCAAAATGTTTTTATAAATAGAAAAATGAAAAGTAAACAAAATAATATAGATTTTGAAATTTTTCAAAAAAGAATTGAATGGAAAGGAAGGAAAAATGTCCAATTGAGCACTGTACTCATAGGCGTAGGAGGCGGGGGGGGGGGGGGCTGCATCCCCCCAACCAATGCTATGCAATATGCTAGAATTTTTCGGGCACCTACTGAAAGAAATCTAATTTGCAATGTGTTTTTCAATGGTTAAAATAATATTATTATTATCGTTATTATTGTACCGATTTCCCCAATAATTCTAACCAATATGGAAGGGTTATAACATGGCAAACGATTGTATGTTATTGGCATGCGATGTTATAAACGATTCATGCCTATATGATATGCACATTAACATGTTGAATGCACGTTTTTGGTTATATTTTTCGGGCAAGTCGTTACAGCCCCCCAAATCAAATTGGTCTCCTATGCCTATGACTGTACTAACTACAAAACTAGCACCCTTCTGGAAAAGATCCCAACCCCAACCAGTTTTCTGAATTCTCCACTTCGGGACAATTCGGGACACTTTTTTTGTATCCATGAAAACAATTTTTCAGACCCCAAATTTTTTCGGACCAAAATATTTTGGACCCAAATTTTTTTGACCAACATTTCTTTGGACCAATTTTTTTGGGACCAAAATTGTTTTCCGAAAAAAAAAAAAAAAAAAATGTGACCCAAAATTTGTTGTGACCCAAACAGTGCTTATGACCAAAACTTGCTTTTGACCCGAAAAAATTGAGTCCCAATAAAAATTTGGTCACAAAAATATTGGGGTCACAAAACTAGTTTCCTAATTTCCAAATTTTTGCTTAAAAAAAAATTGCCCCCCGATTTTTTTCTCTTTATCGGAACATAGAGACGTCGGAACATAGAGACGTCGGAACATAGAGACGTCGGAACATAGAGACGTCGGAACATAGAAACATCGTAACATAGGGATGTCACCAGTTTGACAGCAGATGAACAATTTGGACCTTTTCTACAGCATATGTATGGGTTGTAATGGCAGTAAAACTATCTGACATAATTATTGTATATGGAAGGTACGATAGAATCATTCAGAAAAATCTAAAATATACTCTTCTTTGTTTTGAAGATTTAATATTTAGTCTCTGGAAACAAGAAAACTCAGTCTTGAGTCTTGGGATACTGGGAGAACCATGTCCCCCCCTCCCAAAAAAAAAAAAAAATTCATGTTGTTGTGGTTGTGGTTCTGATATGTATATACTGCTATCATAACTGAAATATGCTGCTATCATCAATTTAGCTGATCAGTGCAATCATTGTTCAAGATAATACTTTCATTTTATTACACAAATCAGAATATTGCATACATCATCATATCCACTAGGATTGCTGTCATCAGTGGTAGAGAATGCTATATCATCAATGTTCTTTGCTTTCATCATCACTATTATACTACTATCATATGTTCTCTGTGTATACTGTTATCCTAACCCAATATACTACTATCAACACTGGCATATGCTGCTATCATTAATATAGATGTTCTCAACACAGGTGTTCTCAGTTCTATTAATGATCAAGATACTACTATCACTTCATAACACACATCATAAATTGTGCACATCATCATCTCCATTAATACTGCTGTCATCAATACTGGAGAAATGCTGTATCATCACTGTTCTTTTCTATCATCATCACTATTTAAACAACTACTACTTTCTGCAACAGCAAATTTTGACGCACTTAATCATTTACATATATAATACTGAAGCCATGGTTCCTGTATTTAAAAGCCTTGGTACCTCTCAACAGAACTAATGGTTTTCAAGTATATAATACAACCTCAAATTAATTAATGCTATTTATGTCATGAACAATAACATGTCCTGGAATGTATACGATTATCACTGGTATAAACCATAATCAATATTTCTAGCAATTTCCAAAATGACACTTTCTCAAGACCAGAATAAGAGATGTTAGAAATAATTATTTCACTATCATTCCTTAATACATTTTACTAAGTAAACTAAGTCATAATTTTGCAAGTATCATTATTGACCCATTATAGCATCATCACTAGATATCATCATCAAACTTAACTTTTTACTAAATCATTACTGGAATAATCTGATCATGAATGCAATGTTATGCTAATATCACATATGTATATGCTTATTATCACTGTTTTAATGCTTCTGTTAGCAAAATGCACCATGCAGTCAAACCCCAATTTTCTCAACCCACTGTGATTCTCAAGAGTTAATTACAGTGACTCTAAATATGTGTGTTCATTCTGTCATTCATCATCAAAATAACAGTAGAGACAATGCACAAGCTTTATAATAATATAATAAATACCATATATTAAAGTGCTGTTATCATGAAATAAAACATGCTTAAGAGCACTGTACAAAAGAACCAATACCTGGAATATAAAATTACCAAACTTAAGAAAACCTAAAAGTAATATCAACAGCAATTAAAGTAAAAAATGCTTTAATTGAAGTAATAACATATAAAAATTGTGTGATATAGCAATTTCCAAAATGACACTTTCTCAAGACCAGAATAAGAGATGTTAAAAATAATTATTTCACTATCATTCCTTCTTACTTTTGGCTAAGTACACTAAGTCATAATTTTGCAACAGACCTGTAATCCATAGTCATTCATTCAAAAACTTGTTCTCAAATTCTTGCGCTTTCACTGACTTGAATTAGAATAAACTGTCTGATTAGTGATAAGTAATAAAAACTCTTTCAAGTAAGCAAAAGAAGGATTTTTGAAAAAATTGACTGTCAATCCTCACTTTTGTTTAAACTTGTATATTTGTTGTCATGATGGTATAACGTGGCTTCTGTACTGTTCTGTGTTATACTGTTCTGTTCTGTCCTGTATTGTATTGTTCTGTATTATACTGTTCTGTAGGCCTAATGTTCTGTATTGTACTGATTCTGATCTTTACTGTGCTACTCTGTGCTGTACTGTGATGTATTGTTCTGTACTGTATTGTTCTGTATTGTACTGTACTGATCTGTACTGTATTATACTGCTCTGTTTTGTTCTGTTCTGTTCTGTACTGCACTGTATTGTTCTGTATTATACTGTTCTGTAGGCCTAATGTTCTGTATCGTACTGATTCTGATCTTTACTGTTCTGTCATATATATACTGTTTTGTTCTGTACTGTGTAATATTTTTCTGTACTCTACTGTATTGTTCTGTACTGTACTTTACTGTGCATATACTTTACTGTGCTGTATTGTTCTGTACTGTGATGTATTGTTCTGTACTGTACTGCACTGTACTGATATGTACTGTATTATACTGCTCTGTTCTGTACTGAAGGCCTACTTTACTTTACTGTATTGTACTGATTCTGTTCTTTACTGTTCTTTACTGTGCTGTATTGTTCTGTACTGTGCTGTATCGTTCTGTACTGTGCTGTATTTTTCTGTACTGTACTTTTCTGTACTTTACTTTTCTGTACTGTAATGTTCTGTACTGTTTAATTCTGTACTGTTCTGTGCAACAGTGTTCTGTACTGTTCTGTATTGTTCTGCACTTTGCTATTTGCAATACCATTCATTTCATTTCATTCAACAGAAGTTGCAAACATGAAATCAAGCTGGCAAACATCTTGGTCTCTAACACGAAAATGTCTAGAATAAGACCATTCTTTTTGTTTAATCTACTTGAATGCTTTTACAGCAAACATTGACACACATACTATCACAAACACAATAGTTCCCATATTACAACACCAATGTACTCCTACTACTATTCATTACAATTACTGATTTGTGAATGTTAATTTTCCATCCATTATGTGGGTAGGGGAGTGGGATTTGATGAGCAGTGGATCCAGCTCTGGTTGGATTATCATGGTATTATTTCATTATTCTCATCATCCATGTTGACTACCCATCAGTTGTGTAATATAATATTGTGCATAAGAGAATATCTGACCCATATGGCTATGCAATGCATCAACATTTCTGGCAAATTGTAAGAGCCATACCTCAAACTTTGAGACCTGTACCCGGAGAAACCATCATCACGAAATAATTCACAAAGAATGGATTAGACCCATAGTGTACTTTGTATACATTTTACGAAAATGAATACAACCGTTCGCACTGTAATTGATCAAAAAAAAAGACAAAAAGAAATATGCTGAAACACAAGATCTAGAAAGTATCATTTCTCTCACCTGTTGGAGTTCAGCCTGTTTCTGCAACATTTCTGATCCAATTCCTGAAGGTAGGTCTTTGGACAGACTCTCTGAATCTTTTCTATGTTCATCCAACCAATCCTGCAACTTCTCCATGTCACTCTGATAAGCCTCCGCTAGCTTCTCTGTATCTTTTCGAGATTTCAAAAACTCTGTCTCCTGTTCTAAGGTTTGTTTTAGGGCTTCCATGTTTGCTTGCAAGTCGCTGCACTGAGCTTCCAAATGTACTCCCAGAACAGGCGGTGTGACTGTTTCCTCCAAAATATCAGAAATCTCTTTCTGTAAGTTCTGTAGGCACTGCATCTTCCGAAACAATTCTAACTGTTGGTTCTGGGTAATGAAAAAAACGCAACAGGTGTTGAACCATCAACACATCATGTCTTTCACGGGTTATAGATCTTAAACTAACAAATACCAAATTAGGCAAACAAATAAATATAATGTTGAAGGTAAACTCCAAAATATGGGCATCTTCCACAAGCACAAGTGGCGATTGACTTAGAATTGTTGCAAAAGGATAAGTTTATTTTACAGTAACAATTCTGAGTAAACCTGAATGAGACTTCAAATTCATAATTGGCACAGTTAATCAATCTTCTGAATCACTTCTGAGCTTTTAAAAATTTAAATAAACAAAACCAGCACCCGACATCAATGCAGAATATGCAATGCTTCATTCTTATCACTGAAAAGTTGTACGTAGTAGTTTTTTAAAAAAACAAATAGTTGAAACAGGCAAACATGTGTTGACAGGGGATTATGGCCGAGGAGGGGGGGGGGGGAGATGGTTGTAACCAGAATGGTATTTATCATCCAGTAATAATAAGTGGAAGTGATGGCAACATTTGTCTTGAGTAATATATAAATAGGATATCACCATCCTTACCTGATTTTCTACCATCTTCCCGTGTAGTTCAGGGTTGTGTTCATCTTCGTCTGATTCAGTCAGTGGTGTCACCTTCTTCCGGAATTCAGGAAGCCATGCCTGCAGGTCATTCAGTCTTTCCCGACAATCCTCTAGCATTTCCATTTGCTTATCCTGCTCTTTTAGGAGATCCTAATTGATACAGAAGATGATAATGACCATTTAGATTTATTTTGCAGACAATTTTGTCAAAGATAAACTGCTATGGATTGTAGATTGAAGTCAAGTATTCTTCAGTTATCATTCCAATGCCAGTAACAAAATATTTTGTGAGGTAAATCACAAAAATATCCTGTCCACCTTTCCACCTCAACCCCCCCCCTCCCCCAT
>KN888186.1:28868-46212 GCA_000934455.1 Apostichopus parvimensis | reverse complement strand
ATAATACATATATCTCATAAAGCTCAACTGCGGGTTATACATTTACTTCAGATCGTATCAGAATCAACTGATCCACACTACCTCCACTATGAAGATTTGCATGGCAATTAAATATACTCTAAAAACACTTAAGGATTAAACAGGATATAAAAACGAACACCCAAAAACAACCACCAAAACAAATAGAGTGATATACTAGAGAACTTAACTACCTCTAAATTTTGTAGTTTATCGTTAGCATCCTTTTTCATTTTGTTCTGTTTTGCTTTCAGATCTTTCAATGTCTTTCTGGATACTTCTTTGAGTGTTTCATCTCCTGGAAGATGTAGAGCGCTTACTCGTTCCTCAGCAATTTTGATGTTTCTGTCCAAGGCATCAAGTTCCTTCATTAGATCCTGTTAAGAGGAGAAGAAAGTAAAATAACTCTCTCACTCTGAATAAAACATGCAATATATCTCATGGTTTGTCACATTCAGTTGCTACAGCAGTATATGTCTGAAATGTTAAGAGCAAATATGTGGGACCTCAGTTGTTTATATCTAATATTGTCTGGTACCTGAGATGCTAAAACACCAATCTAAGAGCTTCAATGTGTTGAGTGTCTTCTTGTTCTCCACTACACAAATAAGAATGACTCATTTTGATGTCACGAAACAACTTTATTTCGTATTCGTCCTGTCAAAAGTTTTAGATTTTTATTTCTATATTTATAATATTTGCCGAATGAAAGGTTTTAATTCCTAAGGTCCTCCGTGCTTACAGTGAAAGAGTATCAGACTATCTACACCAGACATGTATCTGATGCCTGATAATTTAGGTTAGAGGTTTGATTAATAAAAAGAACAACTTCTACCTTGACTTTACAGTACCCCACCTAAACAACAACATCAAAAGGTCATCCTGATAAAATATATTCTCCAGTATCTAATTTTTACCAGTCATAATGGCAATTAATATGTATTTTTCATGACAAAAACTCATCAAAATGTTACAAACATACTTTGAGATCCTCGATACGGTCTTCGATTCTGAGGGTGCAGTCGGCTGCCACAGGGAAGTCATCTAGTTGCTCCTGTGCAGCATCTGATCTTATTTTCAGACCGGACAAGTTCTTTTGGATGTCCTCTTGTTGTGCTATGGCATCTCGTAGGTCTTGTTGTTTCCTCTCCATCTGTGGTAAAGGAATAGTCACGATAAAGAAAAAAAAACTATTTTTCACAGGAAAAACATAACCTCTTTTTAGTAATATATGACAGGGAAATTTTCTTAAGAGATTGGCAAATTAATGGAATGCAGAAAGTCTTCCTCTAATATCTGCCAATGAGAACCTTCAAATAACAACTGGAAAAGACCAACACTGGTACTTCAAAAATCAAGGTTTTTTGTCCCATAGCATGCCATATAATACACAATGACATACTTTACATTTGTAAACAACTTACCTAATCTAAGTCAAATCTGTTGTTTACAACATAACACTGTTAGAGACACTTGAAGCTGTTCTCTGAAACATTCAACCCACCGATTTACAAATTTTCATCCGAGACTGATCATCAATTATTGTAGTAGCTGGCAGAAGGATTCTCACATTCTTAGCATTGCTACATATGATCCATAAACATTTGCAGTTTCTCATTGATAGTTATACTGCCCTCACACCACCCCCACTACCTTGTAAGATGATAGTATTACAGTATAGAATACATTCTTGATTGATATTTTGTGTACAGTTTATCATTCTTGGAGTAATGATTAAAGTTTTTACTAATATGTTCCAATTAATTTTAAATTTTAATACCTTTCCAGTGGATGAACTTACCTGCTGTCTGAGGCTGTCAAGAGACTTATTCAGTTCATCTAATTTGCTACCACTGGATTTGGAAGCTGTTTCTTCCCTAGGTGTTGGTGCCAAAAAGTATTCTTCCTCAGTTCTTTTATCTCCGACTGCATCAAAAAACTCTTCTTCAGAGAGATTCTCATCAGTGGCTGATGGCTGTACACTTAGTGTTCGGTCAAGCAATTCAACGGCAGTGAGACTTGGTGAATCTTTCTCCAAAAGATCATCTGAAAAAGCAGATGCACTGGATTCTGTTGGTGACAGCAGACCAGGAGCTTTCCTATTCTCATCAACTGGTGTAATCTCAAAACCTGAATCAAAAGCATCTTTCAAAGGCAAGACATTGCTACAATTGGCAACAGAATATTGTCCCTTTTCCTTGTCAAAAATGCAAAGAGGAGCACCTGGTTTGTCTTCCTTGGTAGCTACAACGGGTGCATTTTCCAGTTCCTCAGAAGACTTTGCTGGAATAGCAAACACTCTCTCTCCAGATGACTGGTCAGTGATAATGATGGGCTCATCACGTACACAAGGACGTTTTCCAACAACTTTCGGGGGATCTCTGGTCATGGGTGTTGTCTGCGATACAGTATAATCAGATGGAAGTTCAACGACTCCATCACCACCAGGAGATGCTCCACCTTGGGCTCCATCACCATACGTAAAGTTACCATCACAAGGTAAAGTTTGTACAATGAAAGCTGGACCTAACTCAGTTAAAACCTGTGGAAGTTCTTGATCTGCTGTGTCATCTTGATTTTCTTCCAAATTCTCCTCACATGGTTTGGGTAAGTTATCAACTTCTGTAACATTACCACGTTTGTCAAATTGTTTTTCTATTGGAAATGCTAACTTTTCTTGTTGACTTTTGGGATTTATAAGATGCAAGGTTGTACCCTCTGGGGCATCCGTTATATATAATGTAGGTTTCTTTCTAATATCTTCGGTTAAACGAGCTGGTTCTATCTTGTACTTCTTTCCAGACCGAGGATCATGGAGAAAGACATTCCTTTTATCTGGAACCTTTCTATCACCAGTATCATACAGTAACGGCACATGGGATTTACTAGGGGACAGAACAAATTCTTCCCCTAATGGCACTTCATTATCACCAACAGGAAGCAATATAAAAGCTGGTCCAAAATTTGTTACAATTTGGTCAAACAAGTTCAATTTAGGTTCTGGAGTGACAGAATATGACGGGTTCAGGGCAATCCACTCCTTGGTTGGTACACCTTCTGTTACTTGTCCCTTCTCTGGATCGTAGACCTTGATGCTATCGTCTTCCGATGCGTCGTCAGGAACAAAGGCAATCTTTCCTTGGCTGATCTCCTCGGGATCTTCCGTTGGCTCTGCCAGGAATACCTCTCCTGTCTGAGGATCGCTCACAAGAAGTGGCTGCGGTTTGGCCACAGCCCTCACACCCGTGACATTGGGTGTTTCTGCACCAGAGGTCTGCTTGGATAGTACGTAGTCCACGTCCGGACTGTCTTTGCAGGCGACGCTGTCTTGGCCTGCCTTTCTCAGTGTGTAAGCAGGTCCTTGGTCTGTCACGATTTGCCTGGTGACAGGTGCCTCTTCCATCTTGTCCTGGTCAGAAACATCCATTGGCTCTTCCTCCATGGGTTTCTCTGGAATCTCTCTCTGACTGGGTGCTGCTGACAGTTTCTCCTTGCAGCTCTCTGTAGGCTCTGCCTCTGCCAACTCTGCCTTTCTGGGGTCAAACACTTTCACCACTCCTTCCTTCTCATCCTCTCCAGGCAGATATGCTGTCAATCTAGATTTGAGCTGCTCAGGATCACCACAAGGTTCCGCCACGAAGATTTCTCTTGTATGTGGGTCGCTGATTGTCACTGGTTCTTTAGTGGATGGAGCTGCTTTCAAGCCAGTCACTTTGGGACTATCCCGAGGGCTGGTCTCCTGGCAAAGTACGTAGTCCACATCAGGGCTGTCATCCCCTGCAACGCCGTCTCCTCCCAGAGGGCGCAAGGTATAGGCAGGTCCCATTTCGGTCACAAGCTGTTGTCTCACAGGCACATCTTCTTCTGCAGAGGCCGGTTCTTTCTCCATCTGCACATCCAGTGCCTCTGAGTCTGTTTTGGAGAGAGGGGTCTCCTGTTTCTCCAGCCATGACCCTGCAGGAACACCTTTGGTCATTTCATTCGTGTCTGGGTTGTACACTCTCATGACATCTGTATTGTTGGCATCGTCTGGAGCCAAGTATCCACTCTTCAGATTGGAGAGGTCTTCTGGGTCTGTGGCCTGTCTGGCAGCAAAAAGTTCCCCAGAGCCTGGATCGCACACGATCAGCGCTTTTGTTTCTGTCACCGCCTGCGTACCTCTCACCTGTGGCTCCTCGGTCACATTACTTTCTTTGGATAGCATGTAATCTATCTCTGGTGTGCAATCTTCTCTCAGCTCTCTAGCAGTAAGTGGTCTTACTGTATAGGCAAGACCTTCACTTGTCAACACCTGGTCAATATTATAGAGAGGCTCTTTCAACAGACACAATCTTTTTGGAGACTTATTGAAGGAAGTTTCCTCTGAGGCACGTTTATGAGCAGTTTGAGAAACCTCATGAGGTCCAGTGACAGGTTCTAGATTAGTCACATCAGGATGCCTGGTAATTTGTGCATTCAAATCATCTTCTTTAACAGCTGCTGATGCCTTGATGGTAAGATCTTGCTTTGGCTCTTCCAGATCTTCAAGTCGAGAATCACTGCTAAACATAGTCTTTTTGACAGGCGGCTCCTCCTCAGAACTGGATGAAAGAGGATATATTTTTAATCCTTGCTCTGGGGAAAATGGTCTCATAACAGAAGGAGAGCTTGAAGGCACCAACTGAGCTTGAACACCATGTTGTGGTGATCCTAATGTAATAGATCTAGGGGTACTGGCAAGCTTAGTCACAGACACCTGTCTGACTGTTTCACGTCTGGCAGAAGCTTCTTGAAGTTCTTTACTACGAAATTGCAGAACAAGTATCTCTTCCTGGTAAATTTCCACTTCCTCTTCCAAACTCTGTAGAAACAAGAATTAAAAGTATAAAAAAAAATTGAAGTGACCCATCTTTTTCTTGCATGGGGTAAAACTTGGCAAAGCACATTACAGTTACAATATTCTGAAACTTTAATCAAACTTATCAAATTTAATCAGATTGTGCAATTTAACATTCTACACGAGGGATACTAACTTCTCTCTTTTGCAATTGCTGCTGCAAGTCATCTCCTGGACCTAAAGCTGATAGTTGTTTCTCTCTGTCAAATGCTTCCTTAATCTTATTTGAGAGGTCCTCAATTTTTTGGTCATAATCCTCCTGTGGATAAGAAAAACAACAAGTGAATACTTATGAATGTTGGCATTTACGACCCAGAATTTGCCAATCAAAGAATTCTTAGGCATACAATCTATTGTTTTCTTAATGCCAAAAGTAGCTTATTATCATTCTAAAAACAACAAGTGAATATTTATGAAAGTTGGAAAGTATGGAGGTCCATCAAGGGAGGTATAAATGTCAGGCAAAAGTAATTAACAAATTAAACATACGTACAGGTACGTTCAAAACAGGTATCCATTCTACAGAGTATTGCACAAGTGCATTCACAACCCCGAATTTGCCAATCAAAGAATCTTTAGGCATACAATCTATTGCTTTTTTAATCCCAAAAGTAGCCTATTATCATTCTACTTTTGCATTTAATTGCTGATTTATTCAAAACACTCATCTACTATTAACGGATAGCATTAAAATACAGTGACATTGTCACAAGTGAATACAATTCTTTGTTCTAAAGAAGCTAGTCAAACCCATGAATGATGCATAGCCTATATACTGTCATTTGACACTGTTTCCATTTCCTGAAATAATGTCTCATGTCAATACCTGTTGAATGAGTGATTCTTCCAGAATCTTTCCATGTTGTAAGACAACATCTCTCAATGTCTCCAGCTCCGATCTAATTTTACTCAATGAAGGAGAGAAGGTTTCATCATCCCCATCACCTGGTTCCAAAGGTTTATCTGAATGTCTCAGCTCATTGTTTGTCACAGACAATTTTGCTAATTCCATGTCACCCTTTTTTACTGTATCTAAAACCACCTGAAATAGAACAGGATATACAATGTTTCCTTAGTACACACACTTTTATTTCAAAGTAGAAATAATTGTACACATACAAATATGAATGAAATTTGTTATTAGTTACACACATTGAAAAATCTTCATAGCTCTACTTTTGATGTTAAATTAACTTTGACCTTACTCCTCACTTTCATGCCAAATCAAGGATGTGATACAGTTGACCTACTTTGCCCTAAATGCCCAATTCTCAGTAATTGAGCTGTAGCATTTCAACTGAATTTGACAGAAAGACAGACATTTGTCATAGCACCAGGATTCATTGGCTTGAAAAGTCAAGTGAGGTAAAATTAAGCTGGTGCTACTACTTTGAGGTAAAACATGCATTGCATAGTTTGCACCTTGGAGTGATTAGCTAGCCTTAGCTAATATACACATTGATTACATATCTAACAAAGCTTTACTGGTGCATACTTTCTGCATCTCCAATTGCTCATGAAGGGTCTTCTTCTCCATGTCAGGTGACAAAATTGCTCTCTTACATCCAGCAATAGTTCTGGTGAGATTTTGAATCTCTGCATCATAATTTTGCCAATCCTTTGCAGCCTTTTCCAAGTCTTGTTTTCTGCTCTCAGCTGCTTCTTTCAAGTCCTGGACTGTCTCTTCAAGATGACTAGCTTGTTCCTTGTATTGTGGTTCTTGGCATACTCTTGAAATATCTTCTGATGCACTTGTGAGGTCATTCAACTTCATGGCAAGATCTGGAAGCTCTTCTAGCACAACCTACATGGAACAAAATGTGATAATGGAATATAACATACACCAACATGTGATTCATGTGATTTTCCAAACATTTACAAATATGATAGTTAAGTCTTACATCATATTAACCTATGGATATTTGATTCATTCAACTGTTATCTTATAAGATATGCTATATAAACTCTATAAAGCTATTAATGGCAACGAATGTGCAATGTGAGGTGAGTATTACTGCACATCCATATTGAGCATGAAATATGTTGGAAAGTCAAATAATGATTACTCATGCACATTCTCAAACAAAACGTAATTACCAGTTTCGAGGCATTTTCCCTCAATGAGGCATATTACTACACTCATGCTTCTAAATGCTGAGGGATCATATTGAGGGTCAGGTCTCCAAGGAAAGTACTTTTTTTGAAACTTTAGGCAACTTCTAGCGCCTTAAACATTTAAGGCAATACTGATGACCTTCTTTAGATACCATACATGTTCATACCTTATGTTCATTTATCAACTCCTGTAAAGGTATGGGATCACTGATCACCAGATCCTTGTTATTCACAATAGTTGCCCGGTCTATCCAGTCCTTTACAATGGGTAGTGCATCATGAAATTCCCGCCATGGTTTCAAAGAAGCTTGCAATATTTCATTCTGGGCTGCAGTTTTCTCTATGACCTCATCAACCTCTCTGTGAAGGTTTTCCAAATCTTCTGTAACTTTCTTCTGCTCATGAGGATCCCCAGTTTCCTTCGCAATGGCATCTGATAATTTCTGTGCAGGTTCAAAATCTTTCTTCAAGGTTAATAGGCACTTCAGCTTTTCCTGGACAGGTAGGAAGTGGAGATGTGTTCCTTTGATTTTGTAAATGTCAAATGTATTATACTAGCAGATGACATTGTTATTTATGTTGTTCCAAAATCTAACTTTCCATACTGAGGCTTTCCTTCTATTGTTCAAACAATTTATGTGGCAAGAAATCTCAAAAATTTACAAGTAAGCTAAAACATTCATCCCAGCCACAGTTACAATGTAACATTCACTATGTCAAACTTTGGAAAGGTTGACTCTCTATCTCTCTAGCAGCAAAATCTCTGGCCTACCCTAGAATTAGAAAAATACAGTTATATTTATGACTATATTTGTAAACTATGTGGGTGGAGTTTTTGATCTATCTTTCAATTATAGTGATAGTATGTGGCTATAATTCTTCCAACCATTTTTTAAAAGTAAAACCACATAAAGCCATGTATCACGATAGCATGATGCTGGAAATAACACCACTTGCTATTGCTGCAGTATTAACGACTGATGCACTTGTACATCTATCATACATCAAATTTAAATGTTCATGTTATCCTCACCTCGACCACATGCTTGGCAGCAGGGATATCAATGATAATGATCTCTTCAGTGTACTCTTCAAGTATTTTCTTCACCATTACCACCTTCTTTTTCAGTTCCTCTCTCTGTTCCCTGGCTTCTTCTAATTCCTGTGAATTCTTCTCAAATACATCACTGATTGAAATATTGGCAGCCTCTAGGGCTAGGATGTCTTCCTCAACATCAAATGGAAGATTGGATAGTTTGGAAGAATATTTCTCTCTCTGTTGTGCTGAGAGGATCTTAGCTTGATTTAACACTGGTTCAATCTCATCTTGCAGTGTCTGTTAGCAAAACAAAATAATCAAAAAAGGTTATGCAGGGTAAAACGGTTATGCATTATCTTATCACAATTTTATCCAACCCTGTGTTTTCTTGTTTCCAATTTATCAAAAATACATCACCACAAATACATTTTCAAGCTTTGCTTCTTTTGAAGTACATCAAGTGTGCTATTCATTATATACTGTACATAACCTATGATAATGAATATGAAAACAGATTACAAGATTCTGCTACTTAAACATTTGTGTGAAGTGATAGTTAGTACAATCTCTCTTGTCACTACTTGTCTTTCAAACTTTAATGAGATACAAGTAAACTATTACTTCCACTTAAGCCATCTCTTTCCCTGAAAATACCCACCCATTCATTATTCTAACCTAATCAAGATACAAAGAATGCATACCACTGATGATGTGTACAAAGATGAAAATATATTGTTTTGTTCATAGAGTCAAAGTAGAAGATATATATGTGTGTAATACAGGAACCTTGATACCACACTCACTTTCAATTCCACTTGTCTCCTTGCAACATCTTCTTCCTCCGGCTCAAACCTTCTGCAGAGCTCGTCCGATCTAGACTGCACTTTACCTACCTCCTCTAGGATAGCTTCTGTCTTTGAATGCAGCTGTTCTCTGTCAGCCAACTCTTCTTTTATTTCACGTTCAGTTTCCAATATGTTTTTGGAAAACCTGCACAGACAATAATGTAGTGTGGTTTCATTGATTAGCTTGCCAAATACACTTTTATTAAATAAAGGAAACAAAAACATGTTTTATAACCCAAACACATTAGATACAGACAATATGGCATACTCTACTTTGCGAGGAAATGATGGGAGCCAGGGGAGGATGGGGAAGAAGGCTGACAAGGGAGGAAAGTGTGCAAGAGGGGATAGGGTGAAAGGATAGGGTGGAAGGAGTAACAGGAGGAGTGGGGAAGAGGTGGTGGAAAAATAACCATAATGCTTTTCTCTACTAGCAAATAACATCATGTTGGTTTATTCATGACAATCATATTGATCTCAGAGCTGGAAGCTCTTTTCACAAATTATGGTGAAAGTTTGGTCTTGCTTTGTTTCTAACATATTATTTAACTACATGTTGCAAAATAGATAGAACTGAGTAAGGTTGCATCCTTTCATTCCACCATACTTACTGTTTAGCTTGATTTGCTAAAGATTCCAACTTTTCATCAAATGGCTTACAGCAAACAGGATCTTTAATAACCTTTGACATAAGGTCATCGTGTGCTTTCTTCAAAGTGTCCACTCCCTGTGTACAATCTTGAATGGTTGGTTTCACCTCCTGAGAGAGGAAAGAACCAAAATATTATCTTGAAAGCACTGCAGAGCATCTTAAATCTACATATCACTTTCAAATAAAGCTTTCCACAACCTTGAAATCAACAGCAAACTGCCTGGTTTGATGGTTACATATTACTTTAGATGTATGGTGTCAATTTAAGTCTGCAGGCAATAAAATGAAAATAACAACTATTGTTTCAGCTTAGCCATTTCCAAATGATATTCAATTCAACATGTCTTGTTCATGCAGATCTAACAGTGTGTACACAGTATTATGGTCACCTGTTATGACTAGATGCATGCAACCACTCCACTCTTTCTGATGAAGATGCAATGGCTACATTTTAATACTGATTTATCCCCATATGGCAACAGATATGGATGCAGCCATTTAAACCACCCAAAATAGATTGAAATATGCATATGATTATAAACATATATTCCTTTATCCACTCCCATAGACAACCAACCAGACACTCACACAGCCAAAGATATGACAGTTCCCCCTTTCATATTATCTCTTACCTCATTGTCACTCTAGTCCCCATACACCCTATAACTCTATGACATTACAGAATATTCCGTTTGATCTTTAAGATGGAACGTGAACGAAAACATATTTTAGTATAAAGACTCAAGTACTCGTTTTAATTTTCACAAGTCTTTTCTGATGTGTGGATGATAATAATGTCAACCCATCAACACAAAACTGTCCACCATATCAAAAGAAAAACCAAATAGCTGGAAGATTAACAGCTAATAGCAAAGAGAGATTATCAAGTCAGCCCCGGGCACTAACCTCTAATTCTTCCAGTGCCGAAATTAGATCCTCTTTAGGGTCACTTATACTGAATGGTGGAAGAGATACTTCTGAAAGTCTGTGTAAGTTATCTTCTGTCTGTTCCAGGGAGTCTTCATACTTTTTCCATGTGTCAAATTGATAGTTTGCTTCCTCAAGGTCATTCCTGACTCTTGTTTGAACATCTCTGAAGTGAGTTTCAACACTGTCTCTTCTTTTCTGAACGGCTGCATTTCCAGCATCATTACCAAGATGGCTAAGTCGCTCTACAGCATCTTTGACTTGATCGAAGCCATTTTCTTCAGAAAGTATCCTGCTGTTCAAGTCCTGCAGACAGTTAGATAAAATGATGACATGGCGGCTTATCTGCCACACTGGCAAAACTCTTGGGAGGTAAATACCAACGAAAATCAAAACTTCTAGCCCACCTCTCTTATCCCCCAGCCCATCGCTATCATCGACCAACATGAACATCCATCAGCTCACCATAAACTTCACACAACCCACCACTCACTCACTTACTTCAGGCAACCGACCACTAACATTTCATAACCCTCCAGTAGTTTTCCTCTGCCCCCCATAACTTTCATCACCTCATCACAAACTTCCATGATTCCTGTGCAAGCTTACATATCTTAATGAAAGGTACTAAGTAGGAAACTATCCCCCAGGTAGAACTTTTCTGCTATGCAAAATAATAATATTTTTCCCTTTGAATTCATTGAAATACTTACCAGCAGTTTTACATAAATAACATACTAATCCAGACCCTCACTTCGGCACACTCCTCAATTTGCTAAGATCACTATCCTAATTTTCCAAAGAAATTGTTTCTTAGAATTTTATATGGAAAGTAGATGTATTAAATCATCCCACCCTTGGTAGCACTTTTCTGCTTGGCAAAATATAAATATTTTTCCCTTTGAATTCATTGAAATACTTACCAGCAGTTTTACATAAATAACCTTCTAATCCATACCCTCACTTCAGCACACTCCTCAATTCGCTAAACTCACCATCCTAATTTTCCAAAGAAATTTTTTCTTTGAATTATATAAGGAAAGTAGACGTATTAAATCATCCAAATCTTGCAAAATATTTTCAGTTTGAGATTGGTTTGTCAATACTAACAAATTGTATCTAAATTATGTACTTAAGTTAATCAATTCATCAATATAAGATGAAAATTACATCTAACCTCTGTGAGTTGTTTATTTTTCATTGTAGCTGACATCGTAAGTGGTGCCGTGTACTTCCTCTGATCATTCACCTCCTGAGAGAGGTCCTCCAATTTCTCACACCGGAGGTTGAAACCCTGCCATGCATCTGATGCCTTTATCAGATTCTCGGTTATTGAATCCACAGTGGCAGTGGTTTTTGGAAAGAGCTGATTGAGATGGGTGATGTTCTCCTCTACATTCTCTTGTGATGATGGGCAAATTGTTGGTGAGAGTTCCTGAGCTAGGGCATTCAAACTGGTCAGTTTTGCTTGATATGTAGGCTTTTGTGACTGTAGCTTCTGAAAGATAGTACCAAAACAGAAAAGAACTTGACAATATACATGTTGATAAAGGTTAATGGTTTAGCCCATCTAAAACACCCCACAAGTGTGTCCTGCATATTGAATGAAAGTTATGTCATGAGATAATTCATTCATTAATACTTTCATCTAACCAAGGAGCTAAGCATCATCATGCCTTGTACAGTTCATTTTTATCCTAGCAATCTATTCCATGGAGTTCTGGGAGACTTCAATAATATCAATGAATAGTTGATAATGTGATAACCCTAAAATCAATGTACAGTAAATAACTTTACCAAGTTTGCCCAGATTTGTTTTTGAAAGCTTTCAAAACTTTTAAAACTCAGTACTAAATGTCCATTGCACTTCATTTTCTCTTCCAATAGTAAGAACTTTCAACTGGTGTCAAACAGTAGCTATAAACTGCTGACAAATTTTTCAAATGAAAGGGCAATCACTAAGTGTTATTGTTTTCAGAAACACATACCTTAAATTTCCTTTCTTCTAGCTCAAGTTGATGAAAATCTATTCCATCTGCTGCTTCTTTTAAGAGTTCATCAGCTTTTTGCAGCCATGTCTTGATGTCGTCTATCAAATCAGAGTACTTTTTCATCATCACCACGTCCTTCTCCAGTTTTCTTTCTTTCTCCATCTCTAATCGTAATATTTCAGAGTGCAGGGCATCTATCGTCTCTAGCGAGTCCTGCAGATGTTCTGGAAGATCCTCCCCAATGTCAGCATACTTTGCTTTAGTGGTTATTATCAGCCCTTGTGATTTTTTCAGACCTTCTTCAATGTCTGCTTCCTTCATCTATAAGAAATTGAGGAAGAATTCTTTCAAGGAAGCACTTACCTTCCTGACAGGATTTTCAATGGTTAACAGAGCAAATAACTTGATATCCAAAAAGGGAAAATCTATACAGTTACACATCTTTGAACACGGTACGGTAAAATGTTAGAGGAAATTGGTGTTTCTATTCTAGCAGCATCTCCATCAGATGCAGACTGACATATAAGTAACTTTTGAGTAACTTGGGACAGGACAAACAATTTTTTTACAGCCACTGTCCAACATTCAAACAGAAATCTACAAAGTTCTAATTTCTAAATGTTAAGGTTACAAGAGTGTGTTTCATTAACTTTGTAACTTTTAAATTAGATAAAAATGTACATGGAAATGCACATCAAAAAATGCAACAAAAATATATCAGCAAGGAAGAGTACCAACAGTACAAAGTCAGTTCTGACAAAAGGGTAGATAAAGGTCTGCGTTCATTTTAGCAAAATTATGCTCTTTTAGCAGTTCAGGAGACAAAACAGTCTATCTGAGATGTTGGGCATGTAAAAACTGGTTGAGAATACATTGTTATCGGTTATTACCTTATGCTCATCAAGGGCTTGTTGAGCTTCTGTGACATCTAGACCAATTGGTTTGACTTCCTCAAGCATCGCTTTAGTCTGCTGTAGCCAATCTAGACATCTGGCAACATCTCCCTGTAGTGCATCTTTGGTGCTAGTGTTTCCTTGAAGTACTTCAGCCTGTTGCTGGAGTGATCTCATCAATTCCTCCAGCTTGTTTTTGAGTTTGTGTTTGGTCTGGTCCAAGGATTTCAAATCTTCAAAGGAGCAAGTCTCATTAATTTCCTGTGTCAGGGTCTCCAGAAGAGGTAAACTATTCAACAGAAGTTCCACTTCTTTTATCATTTCCTTAATTGCAAGAAGATAAAAACAAAACAAATAAAATGAAAATGACTGTAAATTTTCATCTCATCCAAACTAACTCATTGCAGTAAAGTCTGCAGTAGGTGAAACATATTACTATATTTTTTTGCGTATTGCTACAGGTGCTTCTTGAACATAAGTAACTGTAATCTATTCATTTGTATTCCAAACACTCTAGTCACCGCTTAGCTTAACAATCATCCCATTCTTCGACTGACATGTCGGTGATGCCTCATGTAAGGTTTTCACATCTGTTCCACAAATTCTCTGATCCTCAAATTCAGAAGATGAAGAAGCAATCTTTAAAACTTTACAACAATAATATCAGTTCAATTACAGTCCAGTTGAAATAGCTTACACTTTCCAACAAGATGAAACATCAAACCCATCTCCTGATCACTTATGCAGTTTTTATTTCAAACTTGCAAATAAAAAGTGGAATTGCCAAAATGATGTTTGGATGGTGTTGCAATCTACATGACTTCACATTCTTTAACTGCAAAACATACACATCAGGCAATTACCCACGATGCTTGACTAATACCAGAAAGCTCACCTCACATTTATCCACCTTATCCTCTGATGGCAGATGGCTTTCTTCCAACTGTGCCAAATGTATCTCACATTCTTCAATGTTATTTCTAGTGATGGCAACACGATCGGCAAACTCTTGTCTAGCCGTGGCTGACCTGGCAAGATTAATTTTATCTTCCTCTAGATTGTTGTACAGTTCCTGCATTGTACTATCTAAGCCAGCCACATCATCTGCATGGTCAACCTGGCCAGTAGAGTTCATCCACACCTGAAGTGTATTAATGTTGTTCAAGTGAGGCTGTAGTGAGGCAACTTGTTCCTGGAGGTTCTTGAAGTAAAAAGAGAGAACACGCAAGAGATGAGTTTTAATGTCTTTAAGGAAACTTGGCTTAGTTATTATCTAAATTTTCTCTTGTTAATTACCCTCCTGGCCATAGGTGAAATCATGTCAGGGAAGTTGTCAGTATATTAGTCAAACAACAGGCAGTAGAATCATGAATCTGAGACTAGCAGTGTTACATCTGCTCATACACAGAGCAATGAATATGAATGAATGCATCTTTTGAATACCAGTTCACTAACACTACTCCCTTTGACCAACCTCATAGAAATATTCCACAAATTGCTGCTAAAGGTAAACATAACAAACATGTTAGCACCAGTTGTCTTGAAGGACCATAACATAGTAGCCTTAACATGCATTGTTTATATACTACATTCAAAGGTTTGTCAGTTCAGTAGAAATGAGTGCAGTGACATTATTTGGTAAAAATCTCCTTCCACTTAAATCTCAGTTAACTGAGAACTGATGATACCACAAACAAGTGATGCAACTAGACCATTGCTGCCACCCATGGACTTTAGTGATTATAAATGATCTAAAGCCATGTTAATTTAAATTTATGTTCCGAGTGTTCAATGCTGCAAAGTATCAGTTCTATAGTATTGCAACTCTATGGTATCCCCCACTCCCCAAAGTACAGAACCAGAAAACTGTAATTCAAACAAAATCCTGCCCTCAACCCTAAAACCTGAGAGGTGCCGGAAATCAAAAGTTGTTCACTCAAGATGAATTCATTGTTGGGCTTGGGTGAATGTGGACTTTTATGACTACATCTATTTCTGTTAGGTCCCGTTGCTCCTTGCAATGCCACTTCCACAAACCAACATTCACTGTCAGCTATATTGGATAAATCTCTTGAATCAAATCTATTCCCTATAGTCTCCAAGATACAAATAATTGCAAATCTCGGCAGAAATCCCTGGAAGATTTGTTGTTACAAATAACATACTTTCACTTGTTCAAGCCTTTCTTCAGCAGCTTCAGATGGTAGAGGTATCACATCTTTAAGGGCTAGTCTCTTCACCTCCAGCTCGGACAATGCCTCAGAGAGGAATCTTATCTGTGCCTCATAGTTGATACGCTCCTTCACAGCATTGGAGAGAATGTTCTGGTTGGTGATTGCAGCATTGCACACTCTGAAAATACATTTAAATTAACATGGCTTTTAGATAATTTATAATCACATTCAGGAATATTCCAGACCTGCCAGATATATTTAACACACCTTAGATGACACTGATAACACATCTTATAAAAAAGTTAAACTACAGAACAATGACCTGCGCTCCAAATGTTATGTTTTGCTCCCAAATGTTATCCTTTAAGTAAATTAATATATTGTCTGGGTAAAATAAATTAATGGTGGGAGCATTGCTACTTATTTGTCATAAAGAGATGTTAAAGGAATGCCTTTGGACCGTTCTATAGTGTTGCAAACAGTCCGTGGTGTCAAATAACACAAACAGAACACTAAAATATGAAACACAGATGGACTTAAGACACAACTGAGGATGATCTTCCTTAATTCTGCTTGTCACATATTGATAGCTCACCTGTCCAAATTTACTTGCAGTTTCTCAACTTTTTCATCAAGTTTTTCCTCCTCATCAGGTGACAGTGATTCCTTGACGACCTGAGTTTCTCTGGTGATGTTATCAAGCAGTTTGTTGAATTCTTCAGCTTCTTCACAAATAACCTAAAATACCATAAAAAACAACAAAATTAACAACCATGAAACTTTTTCCTTTTGAGTATGAAGCTCTTCTGTAATCCTGAAATCTCCTCTGTAACCCAGCAGGAACAAGATAATTTTACAAATACTTCTAGTACTGTACAAACAACGGGTAGAACTTGAGTCGATAGCTCAACCAGAATAAAAATTGCACTGTGCAGAGTGCAAGAATAAGAACACTACCATTTGGCATGGTTTCAACTGGGGCACATCAGTCTCTTAGTTTTAAAAATTCTTTTAAAACACTAAGAGAAGGTTTAAGAGTCCTGTAATAAATTTTGGTAGCCTTCTGTTTGCTCATGGCCAATCTGCTCTGTCCCCCCCCCCCCCAACCCCTCCTCCCTTCGCCCTTATGTTTAAACTTAACCCTTGGTATCTTTAGGTACATTTATGTCAACTCATGACACACCGTTCTCCTTCTACTCCCTAAACCCTGATATTTTAGTCTCACCTGTATTGCATTCAGATTTTGCTGTAGAGTTTCCAACGGTACCAAAAGTACAGGAGTCTTGCTGGTAGGTGGCTCTGAAAGCTCTAGCCATTTTTCCAGCTTGGACACATCAGTCTCAAAGCTCTTACGTTCTTCAAGAGCCTTTGAGAGACGGTCCAAGACTCTGGTAATGTCTTTAAGGAGCTTCCTGTACCTTTCATGGATGTCTGAATATATACAAACGACAAGTCCTCATTAACACTGAGAACTTCATGTTATTCAAAGGCATCAAAAAGAGTGCTTCAGAATTGCTACTTAACATAGCTCACATTATGGTCGCAAACAATGGGGATGCTTTTAATGCTCACATAGGGGCAACCTACATGTCAAGATATATCCTGATTACAGGCTCACAGATGCTCACATTATGGTCCTAACAATAGGGTTCTTATTATGCTCACATAGGGGCAAGCTACATGTCAGAGGCATATATCTTCATTCACTCTCTTAAGATATCATGCTTACAGGCTCACAGATGCTCACATTATGGTGCAAACAATAGGGTTCTTATTATGCTCACAAAGGGGCAAGCTACATGTCAAGTGCCATA